>CAJDSM010050021.1:1424-27111 GCA_903981925.1 Ostrea lurida | reverse complement strand
AAAAAAAAGAATCTGAATGTTTTTAGTAACATGGCAATTTCTTGTAGGTATGAGAGGAAATTAGACGATGAAATTAGAAACTACAATCCATTTGGGAAAGGAGGTGGTGGCGCTCCATTACGAGATACTCAGGGAAATGTAGTTGGTAAGACTTTGCTTTCTCTAGATGATGCATCATGAACAATTTATATGGAGGGAAGGACCACTTATGAACATTGAATTTTTTTCCAGCTGACTTACGAGGAATGCATAACACCAATCAAGATCCAGATACAGCTCGTTCTCGAGTGACTCGTGAGTCTCCGAGATTTCAAGCACCATCTTCCCCCAGAGATGACCTGATAGGTCTGCCACCTGCACAGATTGATGCTTCAGGGGATGTAACTCATGCAAGAGGGGGACATGGAATCTTTGGTCAGCCCAAGGTAAGAGCAACACAGATTAACACTTTATCAAAAATGATGTATATAATCCTTTTGTTCTTCAAAAAATAGTTATGATTTTTTTTTTTCTCTCTCTAGACTGAACAAGAAAAGACTCAATCAGACAAGTACAAAGATGATCTTAGAAGACAGGTATATATATTTTTTCCTATAGGTTTTTTAAATTCAGCCACTGTTACAATAGTTCCAATTTGTCATAAGATATGTGGTCGTTGTAATACTCCTGAGACCTATTTTCATTTTTATCTATCAGTTGATAACACTGGGCCACTTTCATCTTCCTGTGAAATTTAGTAGGTGGTATTTTTCAGAATAAACGAACTAAAAATGTTGTCATCTTTTTACTCCCATTCTTAGGTCAAAAGGGTGAGACCAAAACATAGAAAGCTGGTTCAATTTTCAAAATTTCTCTGTTATCCAGAATATTTCTCAAGCACACTGATTGCTTTGGTATACTACCTAAGCATGAGGACATTTTCTCATAATTGAGATTTTTTGTAACCAGGGTCAAGGAACGAAGACCATAGGAAGTTATATATATAATGAGACCTTTGAAAGTTTTCATTACTACTGAACATCCTTTTATATTACAAGCTGAGTGAATCATTATGATTGGGAAATTTAAGGCTTCAAACCAAAGGGCATAACTGCATTGTGATAATGCTGAGCTGAAAATATTCTAATCATAAGGATCTTCTGCACTAATTGCAAAATGCATTAGAAAGAGGACCATACACCGTATCAATGATATTGTTACCCCAGAGATGGAGTAGTCATTGAATGTTAAAAACTAAATGTTAGACAGATGATCATGTGACATATCATTAAAAAGATATTGGAATTGAAATTGGTTACTCAGGTAATATTAATAGAATAGGGGAGTCATATCATGATATACTTTTTGAAAATGGTTATCAGGCAAATATGGTAGGATGTTTTGGGGTAGAGTCACAAAGTGCAAAAATTACTGATTATGAAGATTTGCAGGAAAACTTTTGGGGTTTTTAGCTCACTTGAACCAAAGGCTCAAGTGAGCTATTCTGATCCGCTCTGTTTTGTCCGTCGTCCTGTCCGTCTGTCTGTCCATTAACTTTCCACATTTTGACTTCTTCTCAAGAACCACTGGACCAAATTCAACCAAACTTGGTACAAATCATCTTGGGTGAAGGGGATTCAAGTGTTTCAAATGAAGGACTGGGCCCCCTTCAAAGATAATCACGAAAAATGCAAAAATAGGGTGGTGTCATTTTAAAAATCTTCTCAAGAACCACTGGGCCAGAAAAGCTGAAATTTATATGAAAGCTTCCTGATATAGTGGAGATTCAAGTTTGTTCAAATCATGACCCCAGGGGTATGATGGGGCCAATAGGGGATCAAAGTATATAGGGAAAATCTTTAAAAATCTTCTTCTCAAGAATCACTGGGCCAGAAAAGCTGAAAATTTATAGGAAAGCTTCCTGATATAGAGGAGTTTCATTCAAGTTTTTTCAAATTCATGACCCCTGGGGGTACGATGAGGCCACAATAGGGGATCAAAAGTTTTACATATGATTATATAGGGAAAATCTTTTAAAATCTTCTTCTCAAGAACCACTGGGCCAGAAAAGCTGAAATTTATATGAAAGCTTCCTGATATAGTGGAGATTCAAGTTTGTTCAAATCATGACCCACGAGGGTACTATGGGCCCAATAGGGGATCAAAGTTTTACATATGATTATATAGGGAAAATCTTTTAAAATCTTCTCAAGAATCACTGGGCCAGAAAAGCTTCCTGATATAGTGAAGATAAAAGTTTGTTCAAATCATGACCCTCAGGGGTAATGTGGGCCACAATAAGGGATCAATATTTTACATGCAAAATATAGGGAAATTCATTTAAAATCTTCTCCATTGAACCAGACAAGTAGATATTTACCTTGAAAGCTTCCTGATATGGAGTAGATTTAAGTTTGTTTAGATAATGCCCCCCCCCCCTTCCGAGGGTTGGGTGGGGCCACAATACGGGATTAAAGTTGCTACTACTGCTCTTCTTAGTGATGAAGCAGTGCTCAGGTGAGCGATGTGGCCGGATGTGGCCCATGGGCCTCTTGTTGTTTTCAGTGTGTAATTTTCAGATGAAAGTTATGGCTTATGGCATCTTGCAATTTTTTTGAAATCAGATTGAAGAGAAAAAGAGGAGAGAACAAATAGAAAAGGAGAGGGAGAGAATAGAGGAAGAAAAAGAGAACCGAAGACTAGAAGAACAAAGACTGAGAATACAGTCAGAGTTTGAGGAAGAGCAACGGAAGAAGAGGGAGAAAGAGGAAGAGGTAGGTCAAGGACATATATAAATGTGTCAAGGTCATTGCAGGTTCTTTATAGATTGATTAGTAGGAAATCTAATGGCATAGAGAAACATGAATATGAAGTAATTATGAAGACCTGACTTTAGCTCAGAATATTTTGAAACATATTTTTGCAGGCACGAAAAAGAAATGAAGAGATGCAACAGCAAGCAGAGGCTAGAAAGAAAGAGGCCAAGCGAAAGAAACAGGAGGAGGACGATCAACGCATGCAGGAAAAACGGGAACAGGAAAATCGGGAAAGGCAGGAAAGACAGGTAAATGCAATGTAATACTCTAAATAAATAGGGCATAAATAGATTCCAAATGTAACACGTCAAGACAGCATTACATAGATAATTCAAATTGTAATACATAATGGAAACAGCACATGGATTGTTACATATAAATGTAATACATGATAGAAACAATACCATTCAAACAGCATATGAAACTAAATACATAATGGGCCTAATCATAGAAACAGCACATTGAACTAGATACATGATGTAATATATGATAGAAACATTGCATTACTAGTATGTTTGACCATAGAAACATCTTACGTATACATACACAATATTGTGATACATCATACCGAAAAACCCCACTTATATACATGTAGATCCACAGTGAAAAAAAGAGTTAATGTGCATTGTTTATTGGAATTACTGATCAGTGATATATTCTGCATGAATATTTAATAGCATATTTATCATTTCTTTATCAGATTTGATTATTTGATAGTTAGTACACTAGAAGCATGAAATTAATTGTGTTAGACGTAGAGAGAATATAAAGACCAGTATAGTACTTGTATACTAGTAGGTCCTCTCATATCTGATGATTGGGTGTGCACTATGTGTAGAAATCATCATTTTATTGATAACTGTGTAGATGTAGATGAGTTCGTTTGACTTTTCAGGAACAGAGGGGGTCATCTCCCCCTGTCCCGGCCTTGAGGACTGATCAGCAACCAGATTACTCGGTAATATTCATATTTACACTGTTGCTGTGTTCATACAGTTTTTAAAATCTTTAATCATGAATTTAAGGCAGTTGTAGTGGTATTATTTTTGTATATCCATTAAGAATGTCTATACCATGCAATGGGACATATGTATATCAAAATGACCTTATTTTCAATGGGAAAAAAAAGTAGGAAAGCAGTTTTACTACATCAAAATTAAAAATTGTTTTGATAATAGTGGTGATGAACTTTTATTCCCCCCACCCCCAACTCTAGAATAGCTTATCTCATAAATTGATAACTTTATAATCTTCCTGGACATGTTTGCAAACATACTGTTTTTGGACTGTATGTCTGTCTGGTCCACAAAATATTTTTGAAAAAACTCCTTTATTTTAACTGAAAGGTTTAATATGGTGAAAGCTTTATTCCTGGTCAAAATAAAGGTCATATATCAAGATCAGAAGTCAAGGTTGCAACTACCCAGCCATCGAACATAGCCAAGATCAGAGGCAACTACCCAGCCACAGAACATAGCCAAGATCGGGGGCAACTCCCCAGCCATAGACCATAGCCAAGATCAGGGGCAACTACCCAGCCAAGATCAGGGGCATAGTGTTTCTAGACACATGTACTTTTATACACATACAGCAAATTTACTATTCGTGATGGTGATGATTATTAAATTTCATGGAATATGCTTATGTAGGAAGCAATTTCAAACTCCAGCAGTTCTCGTCACAATCACTTTCGATCAGAATCTGTCCGGCTAGGATTGGACACACCAGATAGTCTGGGCCTGAAAAAGCCCTATGGAATCTCGGTAAAATTGGGAGAGTGGAAGGTCAAAGGGCACCTCATATAAACAATGTTGTCTTGTGATTTATTGGATTTGCTTCAAACCACACCAGTATTCAGTTTTATACCATGTTCATTTGATATGTATCAAAAATGAATTAGAAGGTTGAAGCAGGGGTACAAGTTTTTGCACTGCTTAAAGGATAAGGTGCATTTGATTTGGATTGTTGCACGCTGGAATTTTTAGATGATATTGTAATTTGACAGGATGATAAAAAGAGCGATAAAAAGAGTCCACCGCCTCCTCAAACACCACAGCCAGGGGTAAATCATGGGTGACTGGCCAGAAGTCCTGCTACTCATTAATGCTTTCATGATTTACGTTTCTTCTTTTTTTTTTTATCCATAATCAACAAAACATTGTAACTTCAAAATATTAAATGATTAAAAATGTTTTGAATTAATGTAGTCAGTAATCAATATTTTGAGTTATGAGATAGAATTCCTAATACGGTAATATTAATAACTTACGTATTCTAACATAAATATATTTTTAAAAGTTTGATTTATAGAAACTGCTAGAAGTTTTGTGTGTAGAAAGTGCTTATCTTACAGGATTTGTTGGTGTATTAATGATGCTACCAACTTGCATCTCTTTTTTTAACAGAGTTAGATTGAATAAAATTATGTGACTGTTAGTGTGTGTGTGAATAAAAGCCAATAAAGTCATTGGGATCAAACATAACTATGCCTACATTGTAAAACTTGAAGTTTGTTGTAATCTATGATTGATATTTTAGTGACCAGTGTATTTATCTCCCTCGATACATTTTTATATTGTAGTACTACAGTTCAACCTTTCTAATCCGACACCTGTATACTACATTTTACTATGAATTCTGATCCCTTTTTGTATCATTTTTTTGCATGTTTTATACACTGTGCAACTTGATATCATATCTAATCCATCACAAAATTGATCTTGAGCATGTCGTGTTAGACAGGTTAGATTGTAGTTAGTTTTTGTATCAAATATTTTTTTATTTGGAGATGTGATGCACATAGAGAGCTTTAGTTGTTCAATAGTGTAGTTAGTTTGGGCATGGGTTTATATTTTAGTTGTTACTAGCTAGTACATACTTGACTTCATGCATGCTTACTTTAATCCACAGACATCAGAGGATACGCGTAAATCCCCACCCATCCCAGCACTACGGAGAGACACGCCCCCTAGTGAGGTAACAAATCTGTCCCCCTAACCTCGTCATTGATCTGAGTTCAAGCCTTCCTGTGAATTATTTTACCATACTGTTAGATAACAACCCTCATTGCCATATTTAAAAGTTAATTTTTGTCATAGAACTGAAGAAGGAATACATTTTTAATCGCCAAAGAGTGATTTCACATGGAACGTCAATGTATACAGTAAAATACCTGTATCTCGAACATGGTTTATCTCGAATACCCCGCTTATGTCGAAGTCGACGGCCGGTCCCGGCCGTTTTCTCTATATAAATGATTTAAAATACTCCTGATATCTCGAACACGGTTATCTCGAATACCCCGCTTATGTCGAAGTATTTTCAAGGTCCGACGCCCTATATCTCGAAGTGCAGTCAATTTTCCGGTCTGCTTACTATACCTGGCCTACTCAAGTCACGCATTCACGCCCGCGGCTGTAGAAAGTAATTATAATTGTCGGCCAGTAGTCCACGCTCACCGTTTTCAGGTAGACCCTGGTCGCAATAATTAGTTAACAGCTTGGGTACTCGGTAAAGTCCACCGCCATTACGACTAACACGAACACACACCGATTTATGCAATATCCTCCATCCAGAAAAGAAATGTTGATGATCGAATTCGGATATCTCGAACCCCGGATATCTCGAAGCTTTTTTCGAAGTTCCGCTGGATCTTCGAGATAGAGGTATTTTACTGTATATTATTTGTAGATTGATATTTTCATTGTATTCATTTACTAGTATTATTTTCATTTATTTTGCATGTTCCTTGCACTACAGTATTAGTTACAAAGCATGTATATGCATTCGTTTATTTTAAAAGCACATTCCTCATGCATTGTTTTGCTATTGCTCGTTTTACATAGTTTAGAGCTGTCAATGCACTGGTATTTATCTCTCAGAAACGAAGTATTTCAAATGTTTTCTGATTGTGTTGCAGTCGTCCAAACCTCCACCACAGCCCCTCTCCAGAGCCAATAGTGAGTTGTGATGAAATTTTTATTTATTTTTTATTACATTTGTTTAAGTGAGAATTAAAGTTTCCTGATAATCTGCATACATGTACATGAATGTCAAGCTGACTAAAGCCTGCTCTATCTCTGAGAATTAATGGAACTTCACTTGATTTCAGGTTCAGATGTACTCAAGGAGCTGGCCTCCATGAGGAAACAGTTACAGAGTGAGAGGAAGAGGGTGGAAAACGCACTGGAGACGCAGAGGGTAGGAGAAAGATTTCTTCCCTGTGTATTCAGCACAAAGTTTGTTGTTGTTTATGTAAAAAAAAAAAAAAAAAGTAATCACATACACCTGACCTTTTCTGTTGGAATCTTATTTGTTTAAAAGATATTATAAATCTAGTATTGATATGAAAGCAAAGGGAATATGCAATGGTGTTAATGATAAATTATGATACATGTACCAAGTTTTATTTATCTGTTTCAGAACGAACCAGATGTTTTTGATCCCAGAGTGGTTCAAAGACCACCTCCGTAAGTTTCAGGTTTTACTTTCAATTACAATGTTTAGTTTGGCTTTGATACCAATTTTATTTTACTTCAAAGAATGCTTTCACTATGTCTTACACAGTAAGGAGATCGATGTGTTTGAGAGAGCCAGACAGGGTGAACCAGCCCCTGTACGAGCAGACGCCAATCCCAGAAATTTACAGGAATTCAACGAGCTCAAATACAAAAGTAAGACCTGAAGCGGTAATGCTCTGTAGAATGTGAAACACACAAATATAGTCTGTTCCTGATTTGAATGTTTCATGATCTTTGGTGTGTTTTTGTTGTAGCCAACAGGGACAAAGCGTGATATATATATGTAAACTCTCTTGAGTGTGACAGACTCCTGTAGATTACAGATTTTATATATTATGTGATACCTTTGAACAAATGAAAACTTTGAAATTGTGCTGTGTTGTTCTTTACTTCATAGTGGTTGTCAAGCTTGCAGATTTTTCCCCCCCAAGATATCTTGTTTGAAAATTCTTCTTTTTATAGATTAAGTTTCTAGAAAGATTTTGTTACTAGATGTGTGTATTAGATGTACAAAGTTTATGGAACATTCAAGGTTTTGGTTAGGGATATATCTTTATTGGAGTGTCTTTTTACACTAAGCAAAAACAACACAGTTGTGCCAAAATATCTTCTACTGAATATTTGTTAATGTATTTGAGGTAAATTTGATACTCTAGAGACATAATCATAAAAGAAAAATATTTCTGATTGAAAAAAGACAGCAAAAATTCAGGTGATATATGTCTGAACATTTTGTTGCTGTTTTTCCAAAGATGATACGGAATCTAGAAAGGCCTTCCGCAGCATGTTTCCTGACGCCCCCACTTCTAACGAGACCCTGGAAGCTCAGCAGGATGCCTTACTCAGGCACCAGGAGGACACGCTCAAGTCAATGAAAGAACAAAGTAAGCACAAGCCTTATTTTCATTGATACACTGCCCTCCATCTATTGTACATTCCTTATTATTTGCAAGTAGTTAATAATATTTGAGAGAAGCTTCTCTTGCAAAATCAAGATTCTTGCTTTTAATTTTATGAGATATCACTGGTTTACTTAGATAAAATAGCACTTGGATTATGTATCTTCAAATAGTCACAGAATAATGACTTGACCCAATTAAGTACTTGCGTACTATAAGGAATCTACAGGGTTTTTTTTTTGTTTGTTTTATATTTCTTTTGCATATTATACATGTATTTACTGCTGCTGGTGTTTGGTCATGTGATTGTTGTGATTTTTCTGGTTTTGATGATCTCCCCTCGCTACTTTTATTGTTGCTCTGAATTTTCTTTCAAATATTGATTCCGTTCATCACTTGTGATAAAATTGTTCTGACTGTTGACAGTCACAGTGGAGGACAAGTGTAATAAGTGTGGAAGGAACGGGGTAGCAGGTGGGTTGTGCACATGGAGTGGTCACATGGCATAAGAGTCAAAGTTCATGTAACAAGTAATGATCACATAATGAAGATGTTAAATAAGAACATCGCGACATAGACTTATGAACATTCAGCACACAGTTTGTTTAATGGGATTCGATTTATTGTAAAGACAACAATTAGCAATTCATAGTACATCTAATATGGAATAACTTTCTGTTATACCAACACATGTCAAACATAGTAAAATCAGTTTCATTAATGTTCTATAGTGATTGACAATCAAGCCCCAGACAGAGATATTTTTCCAGGTTTGTTTGCACTTGTGATGTTGGTTTTGCAGTGGTCACATGATCAGATAATGTTTTCTGATTGGATGTCTAAAGTTGGCAGGGTGACATATAAACATTAAGTTTGTTTTTGATACATATATTAATGACTTATGAGGGTTCATATCTTGTTTACTTTGAAGGATATACTCCAACCAATTACAACGCTTGGAAAGGAAGGCGTTCAGACAGAAGTATATCTATTATATAGAATCTAAATAATCAGATATTTCTTTCCTATAGATGTATAGAATTAATATATATTTTGTTTAATTATCATGATAATTAACAAATGCTGTAAAGATTTTTCCTTAAATTATACATTTTCTGCTATATTTGTGTTCTATATTTAGTCACTTTCCAGCCTTTTGTGGATGTCTGTCACACTAATCAATCTTTGGAAGTTAATCTATTCTCATGTACTTTGAATAATGCACATTCAGCAATGATAAAAGTGACACTCTTTGTTTAGAAGCTAGCTCTGCTTGGTGTTTTTTTTTCCTATAGGTTTCAGCTCTAAACAAGGAAAATATGTTCTTGTCAGACAGAAGAGAACTTTATCTTAGTATGCTAACACGTATCTAGATTATTCCAAAATATTCTTATTAAGTGGTGAACAGATATTACATTGAGTTGGAAAATACAAAATACCAGTTGGTAATTTAAATAATAGCAAATAAATGGTTCAGCTCACCTAGAACTGTGGCCCTCCACTTCACATCGGGCCATAGGTTAATTCTTGGGGAACCTTAAACTCTCATTTGATTTATCACTTGATGAATCAGAGCAATTCAAAACAATAACACATACCTGTTAGATCATCAAGAAGTTCTTGCAATCCCATCATCTTCTTATTAACTAGTATATCTCATTCTGTTAAAAAGTATTTCAAATATTCATAAACAATGCATTTTAAGTAACTTTTGGTATTTTTGAAATTTGATGCTCGCTAATTCCATCAAATCTTTATAACAACTCTGTGAAATCCTCATGGCTTTATTTGTTTATATTTGTTTCTTATAATAATTTTGAAGGCTGACATATACCGGTATTACAAATTACATTGGAAGCTAACAGCCCATTAGAATTTTTAGTGCACCAAAATATCATTTGAGGGAAAAGAATAACTTGATCAATGGTTTACTGATAAAGGAAGGGTAAATTCTGAATAGCTGATTTATTGACAATTCATTTATATACTCAAAAATTCTGTATTTGTATAGAACTTTTATTCAGTAATATCCATGGTACTATGTGAATTTCTCACATGTATTTGGTATTTTTACATCTTTCCTAAGAAAATAGTCTTTAAGATAGAATCGGTATAAATGATTATTTTTATTTGCTTATCATTGATTATGGTACATACAAATATGCATAATATATATTATGAATTATTTTTTTATTAGTTTGTTCCTCTTAAATATTCCTTGGGAAAAGGGAATGCCATATTAGATCAACACCCCCCCCCCTACCACAACATAGAATTAAAAAGAGGCACTCCCTGAACCAGAATGTGCTGTATATATATCAGTATTCTCTGTCATTATGAATATGCATATACTAGTACTGTTTGTGATGATACTGCTATGTTCGATTGAAAATGTATCTGTCAATTATTGCTTATTTGTTGTGTGTGAAAGACGATTATTTAAAATTTTATTTATGCAGTGGGTTTTGAGAAATTGACAAGATCTTTTTGTGAAAGAAAAATGCAATATGTCATTTTCAGCCAGTCTTTGAATGATACCATCTGTTTACATCATATAATCAACGGTTACAGTAAAGTTTGTTTCATGAAGTTAACTTCTTTTATTGACTTTACTTACGGCTTTTTTTCTTCGAACAAACAGTAAAATAGGTTTTCAAAGCAACGAATTGTACTAATATTTGTTGAAATCTAAATTTTGATTTAAATGAGAGAAGGTGTCAACATTTATTTGTTTAACTTAGAGTATTGGTATGCAGATTCATTTTTCATTTGGCAGACATATATTAGCCATAATGTAGAAGCATTAACCAATATATTGCACCCCGCTTTTTTGTACAGGTCTCGGTGCACCGCCCATGACAACACGCCAGGGCACTGTCAGTCCACGTTCCATGCTGAACTCAAACAGTGCATTCATAGGTTTGATCACATTTTGTTGTTTTATCACCCTATATACTAACACGACTAACAATCCATGGTGATGGTGTAAGATTAAACTCATTCTATTATCAATTATTTTACCACATCTAAGGGGGGTGGGGGGCAAAAGCCTTGTAACAGATTACTAGGTTTCATATTTCATTTGCATTCTTTAATGTGAAAAGAAGTGCATGACTTGATCATTATCTAAACAATAAGAATCATAATTTTGCTAATATTTTTAAAAGTGTATGTAAGATGTATAAATTAATCTGTTTTACTAGTAAACAGTTAATAATTATGTAGTTGTTTTGGTGATCAAGACTTTACATAAGAAAACATGAATATTAATTATTAGATGATAATGAATTTCATTTAGAACTTCACCTTGATGGTTAGAATATCTTACTGTATAAATATATATTCTGTAGATGTGGATGGACTAAATCATTTCCCAGATGACTTTGAAGATCTTCCTAAGAGGAATGAGTCGGCACGTTACAGAAGACGAGAGCGTGTTGCACTCAGTCCACGAGTAAGTGCCCACACTATTACTAAACAAGCATGATGTAAACTAATGGAAGACTCATCATATAATGTCGCTTAGAAATGAATGATTCTGTATTAACTTACATGTATGTCATGTTTTGTGTTCCATAGGTGGATAGTGTAGGCTATAATCCAGTAGGTATCAGGGCTGGTCACCAGTCAAATACTCAAGATGTGAACCAACTAACACATTTCAACAACCTCCACTTACTTTTGATCTTGTGTCTATTGTCTGCCAAATTAAATTTTCAATGATACTCCAGACTAACACAGTACAGGACTGATTTCTGTGTTCTTTTGCATTCTTATGGACTTTCAGTGAATTAAAGTATCTTCTATTTCTCTCTCATATTCTCAGTCTGTGTATTCTGTACTGATAGTATTCCTCTGTATCAATGATGCTTATAGCAGAGACATACAGCATATAACAGACTGCAGTATGTTTTCCACTCAAAATACCTGACGCTCCCACCAAATTGATGTTGATTTAAGTTTATTTCATTTCTATCATGAATTGGAATCAAATGTAACAAATTTTAAAACAGTTTGATGATCAACAAATATACTATCAGCATACAGAAACATTAACGGATATCTCACCAATTTTGTCAAGTTTGGGTCATGTGTTGCCTTTTGAAATTGAATTTTCAATTTACTTTGAAGTGAAACAGTTTCTGAAAATATAGTTTTTTGAATGTTTTTGAGATATGAGCTAGAAGATTTGAACTTAATATTTTTCATTAATAAGATGGTATACATGATTTTAAAAAGGGACTTGAGGAAATTGCTAATCTCTGTTATATTATGTCTCTGCTTTATGATACTGGTTTCCATGTTTAAGTAAACATAGACTACACATCTGGCATAAGACATGTGAATTGACTCATTGGTGAAAGTGATAAAGAAATCTGTTTTATATTTGGCAGACAATACGACAGAGTCATTTGGATGCTGTGCATGACAACTTTGTACCTTTAACATATCATGGTTGTAGGGACTTTGTGAAAAGATGGGTGTTTTCAAGCTCTGTACTACATGTACTTTGTTCTGATATGTGAAAGACTTGGTAGAATGACTAAAATCTCTTCCAATTTCTGCTGTGTCCTTTTATAAACTGAACATATGATTTGCATGAATGGGAAATACACATCTCAGGCGTACAGTAAAGTTTGCACAAAATTTTTTCCATACTTTTGTGAATGATTCTCACCACACATTTACTCACCACACATTTACAATTTTACATTCATATCAAAATATGTTGAATTGAACAATTGTACTCACAAGCATCATTTTATACTCATTCTCATTTACACACTTGTATATCTTATGTGCTTAAAGTATTTCCTAAACTTGGAAATGAAAGTATACAACCAGCTGATTTAATGTCTGACATATACTGTTTTGTTCCTACTAGCCTGAGAGTCAGCCATTGAATCCTTTTGGTTCAACAACAAGTTTGGATGTTGACCGAATTCAACGCAAGAATGACGCTAGACTGAGGCGGCTGCATAACTTGAATGGTAACCATCATTTTCCTTTCATTGATCCTTAATTCAATATACCTGCTTTTAGCATTCTTTTCAGCGCCCAATATTTGTTGTAGAGGGAATTTAACACTAAATGTCATTTACTGCTACAAAGCTGATTTGATTTAAGGTTCAGTGTACTTGTTCAGCTAACTGTAGCGATTGATCTGTTGTAGCTGATGAGGTGTCTTTGGCTGATCCTGATGATATTCTTGACAGATTTATGGCAAAACAGAGATACAACAGGTATTAAGATTGTGGTCACTTTTAAAAATATTTATGTCTGTATACAGTAAAATACCTGCATCTCGAACATGGTTTATCTCGAATATCCCGCTTATGTCGAAGTCGATGGCCGGTCCTGGCCGTTTTCCCTATATAAAGGATTTAATATACTCCTGATATCTCGAACACAGTTATCTCGAATATCCCGCTTATATCGAAGTATTTCCAAGGTCCCATGCCCTATTTCACCTGGTTTATCTCGAAGTGCAGTCAATTTTCCGGTCTGCTTACCATACCTGGCCTACTCAGGTCACGCATTTACGCCCGCAGCAGTAGAAACTAATTATAATTGCTGACCATTAGTCAACGCTCGCTTTTTCCAGGTAGACCCGGGTTGCGATAATTAGTGTTAAAGCTTGGGTACTCAGTGCACTTTTTTGAGTCCGCCGCCAATTACGACCTAACACGCCAATTAATCACATCCTCCATCGCGATGGCTCAGTGGTAGAGCTCTCGCCTCGTGATCGGGAGGTCTTCGATCCCCGTGCTCGGCACCCGGCCTCATCAAACCTAAGACGTGAAAATAGGTAGTGATTGCTCCTTCGCCAAGAGCTCGGCATTTAGAAGTGAGAATCACTGGTCTTTCGGATATGACCTATATGCCATGTGTGGCACGCCAAAGAACCCTCACTGCTAAAAGCCATGAGTGCTAAGCACAGGTCTAAATTTGCAGCCCTTCACCGGCAATGGTGACGTCTCAATATGAGTGAAATATTCTCGATGGGACGAAAAATTAATCAACCGTCCAAGAATAGAAAAATGTTGAAGATCGAATTTGGATATCTCGAACACCCGGATATCTCGAAGTTTATTTGAAGTCCCTCGGACTTCGAGATAGAGATTTTTTACTGTATTTTATGTATTTCCAACATGATATCCTTAGGGAAAATGAAAGGTTACAACTAAGATTATATAATAGATCACATAACCCTCTTCAGTGATTAGTCTTCCCGGAATTTTCTGACAGTTTCTTTGTTGATGTCTGTGCCCAGCCACTAGTTTAAGGAATGGTGTTATATTTTCAGACCTCCATCAGGCCAAACTCTACAAGATGACACCTGGCTACGTCCAGCCAGTAAGGCTATTTAAGGAGAGACCATCCTCTCCCCATTGCTACATACCTCATATGAAATGCCATCCATAACCCATCTACCAATCAAAACTTTCCAAGAAATGTGGATTGAACATCAAATGGAATTCCGTCATCAAGATCTGAATCTTCAACCGCAATCTTTTGGAAAGAAAAAATGTCTTGATATTGGTTATTCAGACAGTTGTACTGTACGTTTGTTGTTGATTTTTAGTGCTCCAGAAACGTAGTATAGTACATTCATAAATGTTATAAGCTCATTATTTTGTCAGAGCCACATGGAAATGTTTATTCTGTATTCATATAGTAGTAGAGCTGCTTATGTCTAATGGCAGCCATATTTATTTTTAAAAGCAGAACTGTGATATATACCAGCCACTTATTTATCAATTCCTTTTTTGCCGAGTCACACCATTTAAGTTAGCCAGTGAAAGTTCTAGTCTTTCATCAGATATAAAGCCTACTTAGTATTGTATGTGCTACAGAGACTGTCACTCTGGATATACATATTAATTTTATTTGAAAACATCCTCCAAAGACTTCATCCAGTTTGATTGACCTGTGGCTATATGACTGAATTGCATTGCATTTCAAAACTGAATATTCAGGTTTCGATTTTTCTTGAGTGTTCTGTATTCATGAAGATGCAAGTCATGTAGAATTTGTTAATCATACAATGTATAAACACAATTCCCATGCGAGTGAATCGACTTTGTGGGCTGTGTGACTGGCCTTGTTTTACATGTCACTAATAAGTTTGTTACAGATTGTTGTTGAAATTTAACTTCCTGCTGTTTTATCATGGCAAATTTGTATACGATGCAGAATTTGAAAGAAAAAAGTGTATTTGTATTTGTAATATGCACAATGCAAAAGAAACAGATATAAATCATAGACCTTTTAACGTTTTTGTGTTATTATTTCAGTCTATTTTATATCCTGGGTCACTCATGGCTTATTGCTATCTGTGCTTGCTCTTTTTTTAATTTTTCTCTCTACATTTTTGAATTTCCATTAGAAACTTCATGGCCAATTTTTGCTAAAATAACTATGGAAGCACTTTCGATGTAGGGGATCAAACTGTGGTCCTTTTCCTTTTGTTGCCCTATAGATAGCGCTGACATCTCTAGAATATTTACTCCAGGGCATCCGACATAATTGTATGGACCACAAAAGCCTTTACCAAAATTTTGAAGTTCATGGCCCCTAGGTTAAGGGTTTAAGCCCAAGTGCAGGGATATAATGGATCATATTGTGAAAATGCTTTGAATATTTTAATTAATATCTTCACACCTGAAAATCTGGGAAACAGACTTCGTGCATGGTTATATTGAGCATGAATGCGTTAGCCTTCATGTTCTTCCTTCCACCCATCCGAGCTGATCTTAAACCATTCACTGGAAATTTTAAATGATTTAATCACAAATGTTCCTTGAGACAAGGACTTGTGAATTAAGATCTTTCAAGGTCATTTTGGAAAGGTCAGAGTGAATGATTTATTTCAATAGTCTTTGATATTAAAGTTCCCACCTTCTTAACCTTTCATCAGAAATTGATCACAAATGTTCCCTTGGACAGGGGACTTTTGAACCAAGGTCATTTTGGAAAGTTCAAGGTCACTTAGAACAAATATCTAGGAGGAAGTCCCTTATTTCAACATTTTTTAAACAGGTATTTATCATATTTCAATTAAGTAACAGGTAAATAGCCTTTAGTCAAAAGTTACACAAGGTCATTATGTAAAGGTCACGCATACTAAAGAACTTAACAGTTGATCATTTGGACTAAGGTCTCTTAGGTCATGGTTTATAGATGGGTTTGAGAACCATCGCAGCAAATCCTATTGATATGGAATATCCTATATTTACGATCTTGATGCGTGTCCAATACAATCATCAAAATAGCACGGAAATTGGCTTCCTTGGTCTTATCAAGCTTAAAATAAAATTATAATAAATCTTGTTCTGAGGAGATTCGGGAGGTTTTTGACACCTCAAAACACGACATTTGTTAGAAGGCTGGATTCTGGGAGCATCCATGCGAATCTGGGAGATATCGCATGTATGACAGCTTAATTAATAAGAGATATTCTTGACACTAAGGTTGCTTTACCACTAGTTTGATCCTAGGACATCCAGTTCTCAAGAGTTTTGAGGATGCACAGACACACATCAGATTCGTGTTCTGTGTAGTACCATTGCTTATTATGGTCACGAACCTCTCGTTGACACCAACTTTAGTAATGTAAATAAGAATATCAACCAAAGCAACGGAACACAAATCCCCTGTCACTCTTTTGCATGTTTAGCAAAGGGGAACCTCATCAAGTTTTTTTTTAAAACTGCTGTAATTTAGTATGAATCTACATTTTGTCTCTCCCTTATACTGCAGTGCACAAATCCTAGAAGCAAGTTTGTTTCAATATATCTACTCTTTAACGTGACTAATGTGTCAGTCAGAAGGTTGTAGCCAAGTAGAAGAATTTCCAGACCCCTCTCGGCTTATGATAGTGATCTTGTTGTCAGTTCATTTGCTTGTTGGTTCATCACAGGAGCTTTGCTCACAGTATTTTTAGTTTTAATCTGCTTTGAAGTTCTTTGCAATATACAGTTGAACATCGTTGGAAACCCATGATCGGTTGCACTTCTTTTACCTCCCTGTGGAAGGTAAAAGAATTGTAACTGACCGTGGGTTTCCGACGACAGTTGAACTTCGGTATCTCGAACACTGATATCTCGAATACCATGGCTATGTCCAAGTGATTCAAAAGTCCCAGCCACCTATTTTCTGAGTATTTTACCCTCGAATCCACGGATATCTCTAGGTTTTTCCTTGGTCCCATCGAGATAACGAGGTTCGACTGTACTACTGTCAATAAACAAACCAGGCACTCACAAATTTTTAAAGATTTTAATCACTACATGTTTTATTGGAAACATAAGCAACAAACAATAAATTAATAGCAATACATGAAGAATTTGGTCGGGAATGTAATCAATTTTATTCATATAAATACGGTGTCAATCATCTATCACCCTTTGCAATAAATCTATCAAAGCAAAGAAAGATGAAAACTGCTGAGGTACAACTTGTATACGAGTTTAACATGCAACAATTTTAATCCCACTAATCCTTCTGAATTTTGAAAGTTCTGAACATTAATTAATATGAACAGGAGAAAGAGAGATCTGATTGACAATGTACAGTACATCACTAAAACAATGTATACAGTAAGTAAATTATTATCAAAACAATTATTTTATAGTTAAGTTACATGTACAATGTACAGTGTACAATAAATCCAGATGTTAAATGCACCAACCACCATAAATTATTGGTCCGCTTGATAACAAAATCTATAGACTTGGAAACATTTTTAAGAATACAAGTTTGATTAAGTGACCATTTAATAAAATGTGGATAAAGTATAAGGACGTTTTTCTGTCGATGCTAATTGTTCAAGGGATGGAATTATAAGATGCGCTATAGTCATATACATGACAATAAGTGTTTTTGAGAACAGATATGTAGACATATCTTTTGAAATGGACAAGTTTCTTTGGATTTTGCTGCTTCAAATTCTAGACAATGGGTGAGATATCTAATTATCGTACTACGACATTTAAATGTTAGTTTCTCTAGATATCTTTCATACTTATTTTGTATTACAACATTCAGGCTACACACTGATTAGTGCTACACACAACATATTTTCTAAAATAAAAAAAATTAAAAATAAGCAGAAGCATCCTCAATGATTGGTATTTCTACCTCCAGAATATTCTAATTATCACTGAACATATTTCATGTAAGAATATGTATATGTTTCCAGCCGAGATTCGTTTTTTAGCCTGGCGGTGTAATCGGATAAGAGCTGACAACATTCTATTTTTTAAAGGATATCACAGGTGTGTTAATGGCTAATTATTTAGAACAATGTCCCTCATTCAATCGTATCAGATTTCTGGTCACGCTGATTGGCTCTGATTATATAATTATAAGTACTGATATACAGAAAATCAGGGTTATAAAACAGAAGTAAAACAGGACAATCACCAACGCTGCATTGTAAAGATCCCTGAAAAATAAACATACCACGTGCCAATAAACTTGTCTCAGCACAAGGAAAAAATTAATATGTAGTCTGAGGGTGGGGATCTTCAATAGTTTTCAAGATATTAGACATCTTTAAAAGGGTGTGGTCAGTCATGACTCTCCACAATATGTCTCAATGAACTTGTCTCAACACAAGGATCAAAGAAATATATTGGTTTGAAGGTGAATATATCTCAATGTTTACAAAATATTAAACCATTTTTAAAAGGGAAGAGTCGGTCATGACCCCAGAGGTCCTCCACCGTGTCAATGAACTTGTCTCAACACGGAACAAAGGAAATACATGGTTTGAGGGTGGGGCATTCTAAAGGTTTTCAAAATATTGACTACTAAAAAAAAAAAAAGGGGGGGGGGTATGAACCCAAGGGTCCTCCACATATGTGTCTGACGCTTTTATCTCAAACAAATCAGAAAAGCTCACTTGATCTTTCAGCTCAGGTGAGCTAAAAGGTGCAGAAAACTAAGTGGAACGATGAATGAACAAGAAGAGGGCTGGACAGACAGAAACAGGAAACAATAGGTCTCTGGTTTCCACAGTAGGTGACTAATAAGCATAACTGGGAAGGTGAGCAACACCATTAAAATTCTTGTCAAGAATGTTATAGAGTGTTTAATTGTACCTTATACTAAGAATATATTATTTATAAGGCGGATTTTAGAGCCCCTCCTTTTGTGACCCAAATTATCATGCAAGAATTAATAGCTAAATACCCTAAAATTAACTGTAAAAGCCCTAACCAAGAGCTTCCTGGGGGCTTCCGTCCCCTGGGCCAATAACTTGGACTTCATTCTAGACCTCTGCAGCACTATTTTCAAGGACTGGCTGTTTTGCTCTGTTTCTCTCCTTCCCCCCCCCCCCCCCCTTTTCGCAAATCCTGGATCTGTCACTGGATTATCTATCATTCCTCTAGGAAACTTGATGTAGTCGGCATGGTGTTGTGCTGCTGAGATGCTAAGAAGAGTAAATCTGGTTTCCAGTGATGGCCTTGTTTGGCCTCAGAACTTGGCATGAATGTCAAACCAGTCACAAATAACTGTGTGCTTTTTGACATAGTCAATTTCTGAAAGAAAGAGGAAAAGCTTTCACAATCCAAAGAGCATACATGTTTAAGGTAATCTGCACACTAAATCTGTCTGCCCATGCCCATAATCAAAAGACCACTGTAAATGCATTAAGTATAGAAACTAGTTGTCAGCTTATGATCTGTTCTGACTATATTGTGGATGTTGCTGGGGTATTTTCACCTATAAAACTGATTGAGCCTTACCATTGTTATTTTACAGATGTACTTATTGAGCTACATTGTGATTTGTGGATTTTTACCTGTAGGCTGAACGAGATGTACACGGCCAAGATTCCTGAAATGGTTCCAACTGGCTGCTAGATGGCCGTCGTTCATGAAGAATAAATCAGAACAGTGGTTCTCATTGTATAACATTTACCCACTTCTCATTTGTATACATTTACCATTCTCATTTGTAAACATTTACCCACTTCTTCATTCTGTATACATTTACCCTTCTCATTTGTAACATTTAGCCACTTCTCATTTGTATTCATTTACCCACTTCTCATTTGTATACATTTACCGCACTTTCATTTTGTCCTAACGTTTACCCACTTCTCATTTGTATTACATTTTTTTTAACCAACTTCTCATTTGTATTACATTTACCCACTTCTCATTTGTATATTTACCCACCTCTCATTTGTATACATTTACCACCTCTCATTTGTTATACATTTACCCATTTCTCATTTGTATAATTACCCACCTCTCTTTGTAACATTTACCCACCTCTCATTTGTATACATTTCCCACTTTGCATTTGTATACATTTACCCACTTCTCATTTGTTATACATTTACCCCACTCCTTTTACATTTACCCACTTCTCATTTTGTTATACTTTACCATAGGGCTTGCGTATCGGGTGAATTTTCGTATGGCGTAATGCGATAATTTTCAAATGTATGCCGATATGTATGCAATATTTTCAAGTAGAAATCAATCGACCTTTTCCTCTTATTCTCATTGACTATGAGATTGATTTCTATGCAGCATATATGAAAAATAAGAAACAGACTGTTGGCTTAACTCCATTGCTCTATTGAGTAGTAAAACTATGTCTTAGTGTTTTAGAACAATCACAGCATGTTTCTCCATATTAAACGTAACATTTAATGGGAGGAATCTCAGCTGAAGTAATCCCTAGCCTGGAACATCATCGCATACATATTTTTATTAATGAATCGCCAATATATCGGAATAGCGGTATTAATCGCACACCTATTTACCCACCTCTCATTTGTTACGTTTACCCACCTCATCATTTGTCTACATTACCCCACTCTCATTTGTTCATCCTTCATTTGTATACATTTACCCCCCTTCATTTGTTATCACCTCTCATTTGTATACATTTAACCCACCTCTCATTTGTATCACTCTCATTTGGTATACATTTACCCACTCTTCATTTGTATAACATTTACCCACTTCTCATTTGTTGCACTCTCACTTTGTATACATTTCCCACTTCTCATTTGTATCAACTCATGCATTTGTTATACATTTACCCACTTCTCAGTTTGTATACATTTACTCCACTTCTCTTTGTATCACTCTCATTTGTATACATTTACCTACCTCTCATTTGTAATACATTTACCCACCTCTCATTTTATACATTTACCCACTCTCATTTGTATAATCTACCCACTTCTCATTTGTATACATTTACCACTTCTATTTGTATCACCTCTCATTTCTGTATACTTTACCTACTCTTTTTGGTATCATTTAACCACCTTCTCATTTGTAATACTTAACCCACCTCTCATTGTATCCATTTCCCATTCTCATTTGTATACATTTTACCCCACCTCTCATTTGTATCACATTTACCCACTTCTCACTTGTATACATTTACCCACTTCTCATTTGTATCATTTCCCCTTCTCATTTGTATACCATTTACCCACTTCTCATAGTTGTAAATACTTTTACCCCTCCTCTCATTTGTATACATTTATCCACTTCTCATTTGTATACATTTTCCCTCCTCTCATTTTTATACATTTTACCCCCTCTCATTTGTTATACATTTACCCACTTTTCATTTGTATACATCCCAACTTCTCACTTGTATAAATTTAACCCACTTCTCATTTGTTATACATTTACCCACTCTCATTTGTATACATTTACCCACTTATCATTTGTATACATTTGTACCCATTCTCAATTTGTATACATTTACCCCTTCCTCATTTGTATACATTACCCATTCTTCATTTGTAATACATTTTAACCCTCCTTCATTTGTATACATTTATCCCACTTCTCATTTTGTATCATTTCCCACTTTCTCGATTTGTATCATTATCACTTCTCATTTTGTATACATTTACCTCACTTTCTGACATTTGGTGCAGGTCTTACCTAACTGCCAGACTGGACAATGATTTTCTGTCCCGGTTTTCCTGGTTGTTTTTTGATCTTTGAAGGACTCCTGTCACCACATGGTGAAGGTAGCAACGGCTTGTGGTTGGGACCGTTTTATAGGGATACTAATTGTGTATAAAGTTAAACTGTTGTTTCCTTTCTTCTATCAATACCATACTACAAAATAACACATGTATGTCTTATCAAAAATACTGTTGGCATTCTTTCTGGAGAATATCTCAACCCTGAATTTTTACAACCCTTGGATTTTATATGACAAACCAATAGAAATTAATTTTGATAACAAATCCACCAAGAAGCAAATAAGTCAGATGCATTAATACATTTTCTCAAATATAAATCAACAGGTTGATTGACTCATAAATAAAATCCTGATGTTGAAAAAGTGAATCTGTTCTTTGTGTGTTAATCACTATACTATAATATGCTTAAATCGTGCTCATTAATACTGTTCTGGGAACATATTTAGCCCTGTATTATTTTCCCCATTTCACTCTTATTCTACATGAGCCAAACTTCAAATTTGAGAAAATAAAAAGTATTCATTGCTTTGAAGTACCAAAAAACAAATGTGGCACGAAATTGTGATGTTAGTGTCTGAAACACGAACTTCATCGGAATGCGTGATGTACAAATAAGATATTCACAATGATTGAATGTCAAAGAAAACCATGCACTGTTAGAACAAAGATATGTTCGCCAATTATCCTTGCTATAATGAGACTCTGTGTGCAGAAGAAGGAATTATAAGCAGAGCTTACTTGTGCGAGAACAAAACTTACCATTCACCAAAAATGTTTCTAGTACGTTTTCAGAATCACCAAATTGTTGCCTTGATCTAATGGCAGTACTATCATAAAATTGGATGATTACAGCAATGATCTGTCAGTGACTGTTTGCTCTTTCAAGTTAAATTGGGCAAAACAGTATGAACTATGTATTTATCAAATTCTTGATAGCAATTGTAGTGCTAGCAAATTAATTCTGCGACTTTTTCTAAGCAAAGGTTATTCGCTAGCCAAAGGGTTTTCGGTCCGCTCCGCTCCCCGGGTGGGCGGAACCCGAAAACCCTTGGGCTAAGCGCAAGATGGCAACAGGTTTGAAACTAATGTAAAAGAAATATGTTGCACAAAAATCATGTCAAAGCCACCATGTCCAATGCAGAAATTTCAAATCAAAGAAAAGTTCTGAGTGTTCTGCCTGGCTACAAGACGATAACAATCTGCAAAATCTCTATAGTGCAGCACCGACAAAATTTGAAAACTTGATCTGCTTAACCAACAACACATGGGCATCCTGCTTCTTATAGTGAAACAAGTCATTCGAGATGCAGAGGTTCCATTGCACTTTAAACCAAGCGTAACTAAGCCTTAAGACCTGCTGCATAACAAAGTTTAACAAGATAAGTGCTTCAAAAAGTATAGATCCTCATTTGTTTTCATAAGTCTTGGAGAAGGTATTGTTCACATTTGGAACACAACATTTCGGAATGTTATCCACAATCTCAGACATTCGCCTTTTGTACAAGACTTTTACAGAAACTGCTTTCTTAAGTCCAACCTGGTAAAATCTCGTGGCATTGGAAAATTATTGTGCCTTCGATTATTTGGCTGCACTTAAATGTATTGATCATCCATTTCTCTTGGTATTGCAGGCACAGCAATGTCATGGATTCAAATCTTCCCCACGTGAAGGAGTAAGCACACTGCAATCTGGGACATATTAACAAGAAGGCAAATAAATCAATAGGCCACAGGGTAGTCTTGGGGGATTAATGGTACTGTACATGTTTTAATCATGCCTATCGATGATATTGCCAGAGAAACAATATGTTGTAAATGACAACTCATGTCTACACAGACATTAGGTCTACCAGAAATCAAACCAACTAGTCTTATAGATAACTGGAATACATATCGGACTTGAAAGCCTGCTTTCAGATGTAAGGGAGTTTGGAAGCCATCAATTACCTGCATGCCCTGAATCTGATAGTTTGTGGGTCCATTTCAGGTTCCTTGACTTGCTGCAATCTTTTGTTTGCCACACACAAACCCACAGTGGTCTCTGGATACAGTCACAATCTGCAAGAAAAATTCTACATTCCAGAATTTCCTACACATTCTTTATGCAGACATTTAAGGAGGGAGGGAATGTGGTAGTCAGCTGGGTTTGATCACCAATAGCCAGATAGCTCAGTTTGTAGACCACCTTGACAAGAGATTCAAGGGGACCTGGGTTTGATCCACAGTCTGGTCATTGCAATTTTTTCTTTCTCTCGTTGTGAAGGAGTGGTGATTGACAAATCAAATTTTCCCTGACAGATCAGTTAATTAATCTAAGAAATAAACTACCTTATCTCCAGCAGGGCTTATATAATATCATCAAACATCACTTTCTGTGACTGCAACTTCGGAAAACCTTTTTCATATCTCTGGATACTGAAAAAACATAAACAAGATTTGTTTGTGAAAACACGGCATTCCCCATGTGGCCAAGTTCCAAAATAAGGACTTTGTCACATGGAATTACACTGTACACACCAATGAAACAGTATTTTGTAACCATACTCAAAATTTGATGTTTATCTAAAATTACAATGAACACTTTTCATGAATACATTATATGCTCTAAATTACCAAGCAAGACTTACTTCCACACTCGAAGATGCTCTGCCCTCTGTTGCAATATGAGTGGGTCCTACTAATTGGCCATGTTTTTTGAAAACTAGATTCTTGTGAAGCTCTGTTTGATTTTGCTTAATTTTTGGTCAATTTCAACAGCGTCTGCTTGGTTGCTCGGAACTTTATCATTCGTTGAATTTTCATTTTCTGAATTTTCTTTGTCGAACATCACTCTTTTCTGTGTACCTACAAAAATAGATCATCCAATAGAAAGCTTATCAGTACTCCAGTATCATTTTCTCCATTTGTAGCCTAAGTTAACAAAATTTTATGACTACTCACGAAGTTTCTTATGTAAATGTACTCTGTCTTTCTTTCTGGAGATGTAATTTATATTTCAATGAGTATATGTGGCATTTCATCATCCAGACCAGCCTGCAAATATGTGATGTCTGCCTCATACACATTACAAACCATTCATGATCGATTTTGTACCCGTGTCAAATGTCGACAAATGCTCCCGGCCCAACAGCTATTTGTCGGACATAATTCACCTCAATATACTTTCCTGCAAGTATGAATAACAAATTTACTAAGAATAATATGGATTTGATATACTGTAAAGGGCTTTAATTGCGTGGGCTAAAAATTTTAGATTTTCATTTTTAATGTTTACAATGCTCACAATTAGGTATTTTCTAATGGTCAGCAAACAATTTTGAACATCATTTGTTGAGTTACAAAGTGAGATACCAGCACTTACAATTCTTCGCTTTGTAAACAAGGCTCGAGTTCATGTTTTTGTTTTACCTATATGAATGTTGCTATTTATGTTCGTTTAAGCAGATTTTTTCAATCTACAAGTTCATTCTGAACAAGCACTAATGGTTTCTA
>CAJDSM010050017.1:0-18489 GCA_903981925.1 Ostrea lurida | reverse complement strand
AGTGCCTAATGGCAGCTACGCCACTGATTACATTGCTGATAACAAATTAATAATCTAATACAACAACATAGTCAGCACAATCACTGGATTTAAATATAAAACATCTGGTTACAATAGAATCCCGTGTCTATTTCATAAAATCCCAACATGATCTTGTGACGGAAATTGGACAGTGTGGAAAATTTACACGATATCAGAGACTTTTATAACTTTTAAAATAGCAGAGCGACTAAAGGAGGTACGTATACATGTATAATCAGAATGAAAGGAAATTTAATCTACCAAGGTCTGTCCTGGACCCGCTGGAGGCCTCAAGACCCAATGAAAATGCCAAAACCTCTCAGCTTCCGGGGGCTTCGCCCCTGGACCCCCTAACAAGGCCCGTCCTGGATCCTCTGGAGACCTCCTGCTTAAAATCTATATTTCACGGGGTAGAGCAACGAAGATCGCTGATTGGCTACTTGTATCACGTGGTTTTTTTCCCTCGCTTTCAGGGACGATCCACGGGTAATATTTCCATTTTCTTTCTTTCTTTCTTTTTGGTGCTTTTTAGATAATAAAATAGATGTTCTGTTTGCAAATAGATGTTTTACTTTATTAAAGTGTTCGAATTTCGCTGTGAATTGAAGTGATATTGGATCGGCGTGGTCAAATCAAACAATAACATTAGCTCTAAGGAGCTACATGTAATTACCAACTAGACATGAAATTATATTACATATACATGTATATACACATAATTACATGGTCCCGAGCATGACATAAATTACAGACACTAAAAACTATTCCCATACATGCAAACAGAACTAATCTACTATATACAACACAGTTAATTTAACTTAGTTTTCAAACACCTCAATTTTCACCTGCATAAGCGGCCGTTATCCTTGTAAGTGCAATAATGACGTCATGAGCGCATTAGGTGTAGCAGTCGAACTGGGGATTGAGGCGCCTATCAATTTACTAGTGATTATAAACGCCATCGAACTTAGTTAATATGTAAAATATCCCAAGTTTTCCTTTAAAACATTCAGCAGGGTGGAAAAAAGTAAAATAAGGCACTAAAAGTCAACTGAGCACCATAATATGAGCACCATGGTATAGATATTTTTAAAATAAAATGTGACAAGAAACTTGTGTTGGTAAAAAATATTTTTGTAAATGTTTTGAATTTACAGATTCAAAGAAAGTATTCAGTTAAAAGATATATTCCTACTTTTTTGAAAAGATTTCAAAAACGAAATTTACAAATTTCAGAAATATTGCTATTTTTAAAATTTTGGACTATTTCCGAGGAAAAGTACCAAGTATTACCAACCATGATTAAGATTAATGAAAAATGATAAAATAATCAAATTGATGCTTATTTGATGCACTTTCATAAAGTTAGTTTGCTTTACCAATTCAATCGAATTCTAAACCATTTTCAATTTACAACAACGTAATGCAGTCTTCGGAAAAATACGTAATATAATACTAATTTTTATAATTCGGATTGGTATAATTTATGATTTTTTACCATTTCATTTCAATTTCTAATAAATCATATTTATCTAATGTTTCTATTTTTGAATCGACATATTTCTTGAATATTTTAGCCGTTGATTAAAAAATATAAATAACGTTTTCAATTTTAATATTTTTTTTTATTTAAAGAAAAAATTGAACGTCTCTCTGAGTTTTCCTATTAGATATTCATAGCATGCACCAAATCACAGCGAAATTTGACAAACAGCAAAAATTCACAAAATAGAATTGAGAGTTGTATCACTCTTTCTATGGTGAAGTCGTACTCCATATGAGGTGCCTAATAAGATATTAAATAATTTTTTGAAACGGTAAATTTTGAACTGGATAATTGAATATTTTAATTTTTTTATCTAGTTTTCCAAAAGAAGATATATCCATTCATTTAGCTACATAAATTAGAATTCTGTCTGTAATATTACCCTAAAGGAAGTTGAAAACGAAATATATATACATGCACTTTATAATGTAAACAGCAAAGCAGTAAAATCAAACACTATGTCACCTCTCGCAAGTCCTAAATATAATACAAAAACAAGAGTTGGCAATCACGGACCCCTGAGTACCAGAGGTGGGATCAGTGCCTAGGAGGAGTAAAGCATCCCCTGTTGACCGGTCACAACCCGCCGTGAGCCCATAATCTTGATCACGTAAACCAACGAGTCCCTAGTCAAAATCAGTGTCGTGAAAAACGGAACTTAACAATGGTTATGACAACACATCAGACACCATTTGACTCAACATGATAGGTCATATTTGGTAAAACTAAATTGTTATGATACGACCATAGAATTTACGAAATGCTGCCTTTAAATCGTGACTGTTGAAACCTCCTACAGACAACAACTTGTCTGTAAGTTTACTTGCCTCGATTCAAAAACTTTATCACGCAGAACAAGCTCTTGCGTATCGAATAAGTGTACGAAGTCATACAACACTCTTATTAATGGATGCAGTGTATGATGGAATATGCCTACACAAGAATCCTGAGGAAGCGACGACTGGCTTTAAAAGCTAAAAATCGTCCCGTCTGGCTCTATACATGTAGATAGCAATTAGAGTTGTCCGTAATGTCATGTCACTAACCCCTGTTATTTTTTATTACCAAATTTTTAATATAATTACCCAACGTCAGGTTTCAAAAGTTTATCCGTATGTGATACAACCTTCACACACGGCTCGACCCGGACTCCTACATGTACATGTATATTTTGCACCGACAATACTAGTACTACTTCGTATTATGTCAATTGTTGAATTTGTGACTTGCAGGTTCGATGGGACGGTAGTTCGAATTATACTGTATATATAACCGAATTGTATTACATGTATACAGATAGTTTATCATATACGTATTGAAGTTTGTATACAAATCAATATAAATAATCAAAAATATCAACAAAACAATTCCACCATGCCCTTTACATTAATTCCTATACGCAATATCATCCCCGAATTCTTCAAATTAACCTTTATCCCACATTATTTCTTCCATTGACTTTCTTAAATAGGCAAAATTAAATCATCAGATTATCATTTTGAAAATCCTTTCTTAATTATTCCATAATGTCTTCCAAAATAACGCCATGCTTTTACTTACCAACATTGGTTGGGAATCTTATAGAATAATTACTTGGAAACGACATTCAGTGTCAATTTTATTCATTTTAAAACATTAAATAAAAATCATGTGTGTCTTGAATCGACAAGACCCACCATGATGAAATATGCAGTCTTTTGTAGTTCATGAAAATTTAAATCCTGTATTGAAAGCAGCATGGTGATTGATTGTGGAAACGTTNNNTCTGCCGATTCATAGATTGTGTACCACTAAGCTCTAACATTGGTTGGGAATCTTATAGAATAATTACTTGGAAACGACATTCAGTGTCAATTTTATTCATTTTAAAACATTAAATAAAAATCATGTGTGTCTTGAATCGACAAGACCCACCATGATGAAATATGCAGTCTTTTGTAGTTCATGAAAATTTAAATCCTGTATTGAAAGCAGCATGGTGATTGATTGTGGAAACGTTGTATCTTATAGCTACATGCAAAACAAACTTACCTTCTTGAATCCACATTTTTTGACACAATAAAAATGAATTTTGGGAAATTTAAACATATTATGTAGGAAAATGAATTCAGTATGTTAAACTTATGTTAATTTCAAAATGAGTGATCTATTAATATTTCGTTATTCGTTGTATGCTTGTACATACATGTACTTTTATACCACATGTGGTCATTTTAGAATTTATTGCCCTGCAGCAGTTGTTGAAATATCTCATTTTCAATATGACATGCTCATCCCACTAGATAATTCTACATCGGAATGACTTTAAAATAATTAAAAAAATATATTAATATTATTTAGAGTTGTATGGTCCGACTTTCGACACATTATAAAATCGCATGGACGCATAAATTCAGAAGGATGTGAGAGACATTCATACATTATTTCGTTTGCAAACAACGGTTACTCGATGTCACGTGTCCAGTTCGATAAGGTCATGATCATTGTTGATCTTATCTGTGCAAAGCTGTGAGACATCGTCCCAAACATGTTTCACGTTTTGATTTGATACCAGTTACAGTGAATTACGTCTTATTTTCGCTTTTTACGCTCTTTCAAACCTATGTACGAGGGCCTTTTAAAAAATACGTAACCAAATTTGGTATATGTTTCAATAATAAATCCAATTAATTTTAATTTAAAAATTCCAATATATGCCGATATATGTAAAACTTATTTCAGATCTAAAACTGTGAAAATGGGGTCACGGAGCACGTGTACGTCGGAATTTGGTACTATACAAACAATACACTATATAGTGCTCTGACAAATTGCACTAAAACGAAAAAAATAATTAGATGCTTTAATCAAGAATTGTTATCTCATTTCACTACTTAAATTTTGACGCAATATATTGTTTTGTTAAACGGAAATCGCTTATAGAGGTGAGGTAGCCCTCGTAAAAAAAAATGCAAAGAAAGTTGACGTCGCATGACGTTACGGAGCACCGAGTAGCGATGGCATTTTTGTTGCCGTCAAGAAAACCCCGATATCAACTGTTTAATATATTAAAGTATCCAATGGTTTATTCAGATTATATACATATACATCGCGGGTTCCACGGACCACCACGCTCCCTGCCGCTGGTCTGCTATACTGGGCTCTGCCCCCGGGGCTCTGCCGCGCCACGCGTCAGGCTAGCTCCGAATCCGCGGGTAAACTGAAGTCGTAGGGGGGCAGGACAAGTCGTACAGGGGTAGACTCCCCAGATACTACACTATTCTAGACAAAGAAAAAAATATGTTAAAAGACAGGCCTGCATTTCTTTATAAATGACATAGGGGTTTTTGAGAGGTAAAAACTCGGTATAGAAGGAGAGAGCAAATTATCAGTAAAAATCACGTCGAAAGACTTCATAACGTCATGGTTTTCCTAATGAGAGTAACAAGGTAGAAAAATTGAAAAGTCCGACGAACTTTAACTATTCGAACAATTGTTAACAAACTAGACGTCAAGTACTATAGATTGATTGATTGATTATTTACTGTTTTACGTCCCACTCGAGAATATTTCGCTCATATGGAGACGTCACCATTGCCGGTAAAGGGCTGCAAAATTTAGGCCGATGCTCGGCACGCAGGGCCTTTGAGCAGGGAGGGATCTTTTTCGTGCCACACCTGCTGTGACACGGGGCCTCGGTTTTTCCGGTCTCATCCGAATGACCGCCCCATTCAGTCGACTCTTACGACACGCAAGGGGATGCTGAGGACCTATTCTAACCCGGACCCCCACGGGTTCAAGTAGTCAAGTACTATAGAGATGTTCTAATGAGTTGGTAAGGCGCTACAGACTTCGAGGGGGATGTATAGAAGTATTTATTGTGAGAAACTGTGAAATACATTATCTTGACGTTTATGGTTTTAACGTTATCATTGCTCCGTGATGACAAACAAACGTCTCCATATGAGTGAAATACTCTCGAGTGGGACGTAAAACAATAAATAATCAATCAATCAATCAATGATGACAAACATGTTGGATTTAAATTTTAATAACACTAGTTCCATCTAATTCAAATGCGGTGAAAATTCATACATTCATAGAATAAATGTTTTGACATAAGATAATGTGTTGACTTTGAATTTCTTACCAATAATTTGAAAAAGAGAGGCATTTTCTGCGTATTTTTTTAATGGCCCTCGTAAACCATATGAAGGGTGTACGTTTTAAATTATGAAGAAAGAAAAATAATGTTGAGAAAGCAGAGGCGACTGGATGATTCATCTACAATTCTACATGTATATACTGGAGTCTATACTTCAATATTTTGAATCTAATGTGATACTCATCTGGGCCGGTTCCAGGAATTTTTGGGGTTTTCAAATGGAAGGTTCTACCCTCAAAATGCGGGTTTTTGAAACATTTTTTACAAAATTTTCTGACGAAAGATGACTTCCAAAGGAATTTATGGGTTCCCACTATATTTGCTATTTAGATAATCTCGCTGTTTTCTTTTATTAATTTAGCTGCAATAACACGTTAAAATCAATAACAGGTGAACACCAAACTTTACAGATTTAAGAAATAAAGGTTTCGACTTATCACGAAAATTAGAACCACATATTATACTCCTAGATGGGTATCACTGCTAGTGATGTCCGGGTCCCCGAGGACATCAACTGTTGAGATTTGAATGATAAGCTAAGCAATGAAATGCGAAATTGCAGATCGTATATCCTGTACAATAAGCCGTTTTTTGCGACAATTTTGTCAGACAGGACAATAAATGATCGCCCAAGACCTAGCTTCATGCATGGCCACCAATGCTGGGATTTTCCCAAATCTGACAATTTTCAGAAATGTTGAGGTTTTCTACCCCAGCTGTGTTATAGTAAGCATTTTCTCAAACTCGTATATGTTTCCTTGCATGTGAGATTTTTATCAAATGCACGTACTATACCAAAATATATTTTAACTGAGAAAAAAAATCTCAGAAAATACAGGGATTGATGAATGCTATAATCTCAATATCTCAAGTGTTAGTCGACCATTTGTGACGTAGCCACGCCAATATGTGGGATTAATTGGAATCGGCTGCTGCGATTACGGCTCAATTCGACGGAGGTAACGTTACAGTCTGGGGTGCAATTCACAAAGTTTCGCTCACAGTTGGCCATTTTGAATGGAACCGTTGCGTAGGCAAAATTCTGCAGCCTGTGGTAGTAACAATGTTCGTGCGTGCACGGCAAGATTGATTAAAAAAGAGCATCAACGCTCTTGATTGGTCCGCGGACGTTTGAATGTTCATGGCACGAGCTAGATAGACGTAAACTGGTCCGCCTGTTGAGTTACGCATCGGCTACACTAACAACAGGTACGGCCCAAATCTCTGTAAAATCCCGCGGTCAACATGCTGACCGCGGAATTTGGCAAAGCAGCGAGATTTACTGAGGCATCATGGGATTTGTTTACAACAACGGTGATGGAGGTAACACCGACAAATCAACGGAGAGATTGTGTGTTGTGTGCAAATTTATCAATACATCAAAGACAAAAGGGTTAGACTCATATCTCAAAACTTTAAAACAAAATCTTGTCCTGTTAATTTTTTTTTTTTAATTTAGATGTTCTCGAATTTTTGTTTTATGACTGCAGTACTACATGCATCACTTCTTTCTCAAGTTACCCCTCCCCCTTTTCGAGAATGCTCTTTTATTTACGCTAACCACCCAAATAGAGTGTAACTTAGCTTTTGAAACGGGGATTTATCATATACACATGTAAATGTAAAGGCAAAGATAACGAACAGTGATCAATCTCGTAAGTCCTAAATATAATACAAAAACAAGAGTTGGGCAATCAAGGACCCCTGGACACACCAGAGGTGGGATCAGGTGCCTAGGAGGAGTAAGCATCCCCTGTTGACCGGTCACACCCGCCATGAGCCCATAGTCTTGATCAGGTAAACGGAACAATCCGTGGTCAAATCAGTGTGTGAAAAACGGCTTAACAATGGCTATGAAACACATCAGACAGCATTTGACTCAATGATAGGTCATATGGATAAACTAAATGTATTTTCAATAAAATCGATAAACCTAAAATCTATACTAAGTTTTATACTTTTCTTTTACCATAATTAATAATAAAAAGAAAACGAAATCAAAAACAAAATACAACCAAAAAAAAAAAAAACAAACAAACAAAAAAAAAAAAAAAAAAAGAAAAAAAAAAAGACCAAACCCACCCCCCACCCCCCAAAAAAACAACAACAGCAAAAAAAAAAATCTCCCTGGTTCGTAATCATGATATTGGTAAGAGGACAATCTATGCTTATTCTTGGAACCTTACCTAACTATGAAATAGTCCAGTTCAGATCATTTCCGATTTTATTTTATTGTTTTGTACAAGGGTTTCAACATTTTTTTTTCATTGAAAATAAAGAATAACTCTAGTACGAAAGCACCGTCGGGAATGAAAGGAATAGTAGTCTGAACCGCACCGTAAAAAGTATGTCTATGATAATAACATAGTTTTCATCGCACTCTGAAAATACTGAAATAAATTCATGACCAAATTTTATTTGACTTCTCGGTGAGGGACCGAACGTGATGACCGGTGTATTTTGATGATCTATGGAATGCATATACATACCATAATATTTTTACCGTTATACAGGAACTAATAAACACGGTCCCTAAATATTTTTGAATTGAAATCCCAAATCATTGATGGATGACTTTACCTTTCGTTTGCGTTGACTAGCTATGCAAATAACTAATATATAAGTGCTGGTTTTAACCCATTTAAATCAACACTCAGTGCAGAAAAGTTAGATGAATATGATTGGTCCGTTTGGAATCTAGAAGAGATAAAAAGGCCAGGAGATGAGAGGTAATAGCGTAGTCCAGTAGGTACATCCACGCGATAAATGTTTATGAATGAAGATTGAAGTAACATGATTGTAGTAACGATTTTGTTTTGTTGATATTTTCCTCTTTAAAAAACAAGGTAAGACTTTTCTTTTACAATTAGAGAATGGGTTCTTTAGATTTTATTTTGCATTTTACAACAGAAAATATCCAATACATATACTGTAACTTCTTACATTATAAATAGTTATATAGGAAAAAATCAGTATTTTTAATCATATGAAAAATTAATAAAAATGATGCTTTATGTGTACTTTTTAGACGAAACAGAGATGCTCTTCAGACTGGATGCCGTTTTTGTGTACATGGTGTTACTCGGTATACCAGCAAGTGAAGCAAGATGCCGGAGACGTCCTGTCCGAGAAATAGTGCAGCAGAAACATTGCATCCAAAAAACGGTGCTAAACTTTGCATGCCAGGGGTCTTGTGATAACAGCCTATCAAATATTTTGAGACAAGACAGTGCATCGCAATCTTGTCAAATTTCTTCCTTTCGACAAAGAACTGTGCGTTTGAGATGTTTTCGAAATGGAGACTTTACGCAATTGAAATCCCGGGACATTGTGGTGCCCGTTGTGAATGAGTGTGCCTGCGGTGGTGGTAATTCTGGACCCATTCGTAGTGAATCGGACTCTGCGGAGGAACACAGCGTACCCATCCATACGACAAGGCGGTCAAGAATTCAGCATCTTCTACAGAGACTAGCACTTGGAAGGCATCGCGGGAGACACAGAAGTCCAACGCACTCCCAGGCGTGAAATTGTATATCACTGTTAATTAATTCACTAATAATACGGGTGTTCAACGAGAATCTCAAACAGAAAACAGTCGCGACTCTTCAGTGATTATCATAACTTTAAAAATGTCATATTATCACCAAAAGGCATATAATTCATTCATCATTTGAACATTTTTTTTCCTTCTCTTGAGGTTGTATACATACATATTGTACATAAATCCTATTAAATACACTGATACACGTAGGCTGTGATAATTGCTTGTAAAGTACACAGCGCTAGATGCACCGTGTAAACCATTGTTTGACAAATCAAGTGGGCTTGCCGATATTTTCACGAATATATCTCTCTCCTTTTTTTTTTTTTTTTTTTATATAAAGCTTGGTATAATAACCTTTGCTCTTTGGTGAACGTTTTATTTATTTAATTTTTTTTTTTTACCTTCTAAAACGTTCTCAATTAAAATATAGTTTATGTTTGCTGATGCAAAGGGTTAAATTAATTTTCAGCTGTGTTCTTTCCTTGATAATGAAATTGTTAATCTCGATGTCCATATCTAAACGCCAGGTACAAACATTCATAAATGTTAGACTCAAAAACTTAGTGTGTATGATTGTATTTGTGTCACTATTGGTCTTTGCATTGAATGTTTATCTTAAGATATTTATAACTTTTTTGTCACTCTGTTGTGCATTCCAAGAATCATCGTTCTCATTCACCATACACTGTTGCATAACTACGTGTATATCATATAGAGGTAGCAAAATTACCAACAAAAGGTTTGTCATTGTTTTTTATGCGTTGTTTCATCTTGTATCTATTTACATACATGTATATGCATTTTTGATTATTTTTATGAATTAAAACACTTTCATCATGAAGAACTTGATTATAATCATTTCATTCCCTCGAGATCTTGATTTTTTATGAGCAGTGAAATTATCAATTTGAATATGACATATCCCTTTCAAAAATGCATTTTAATTATGGTTTGTTGCTGTTGTTGTTATTATTTGAAATATTAAATTGTTTACAAAATACGTCTATATGTGTTTGAGTTCTGTGTTAAAAATTGAAAAAAATACTGGAATAATCAGCAATATGAAAACAAGAACATCATGACAATACTGAAAACGAGACGGTTGATACAATAATTTAAAATTGTTTACTCGCAATGGATATTTTAAAGTTTTAGACAAAGCTGTCATAGAGTTTAAGGAGGTGTACCCAAAAAAACGTCAAAATGGCTGACTTCCTTTTAAAACTTTAATGAGTATTAGCAATATTTGTATAATTCCTTAAACATTTGATTACCTAGCAGGCTATACTAAATTGTTTAGTCGGTTAACATGTCTACTTGATGCATGTAAAAAAAAAAAACCAAAAAAAAAAAACCCACGTGTAGACTGCCGAACGTCGGTTCGAGTCCGGCTAGGGTTTTTAAATTTTTCAAGAAACTGCATTTATTGACTAAATAAACTAAATTTGAAATTTTCAATTTCAAAATATTATTGTACATGTATCTTCCACTTTTCATATACATCAGATTTCTCTGACGTTTTATTCGTCCATCTTTGAAACTTTTGCAGAATGTCCTGGGCCATAGCAAGGATCGAGCGAGCGCCCTAACTACAGGGATATCAAAACATAGATTCCGCCCTAACCACTAGGCCGAAGGTACAGTGGATGTCAAAACGTAGATTTCGCCATAATCGCTAGTCTGCAGATACAGGGGATATCAAAACAGAGAATAGAAATGCCAACGTTTGCAAAATTTTGCTTTTTGTCTTGTAATACACCGATTCACGTGCAAATTGTGTCAAAATAACCCCCCCACATTTACTCGTTGAGCTGCCTGTTGGCGTGGGCTTGCTGTCAAATGCATACATGTAGCATTTCAAGATTTGACTCGGGAAATCAAAACAATCTGATAAACATTAATTATGGATGCATATTCACATTTTTTTTTTTCCGGAAGAATTCCCTATGCTTTCTTATACGAAGAAACGTCAATCACCAACGGACTGACCATTCCACTACAGTCCACTGTATTTAGATATTCAATCAATTCTTTCATAAAGCCATTGTTGTGTCAAGAACTCGACAATTTTAAGAGAATTAATTTCCTGATGCTAACACACACACGTCACCGCAAATAGAAAAAGGGGGGAATCTCGTTGTTGGAAATGTTAAGAAAATACGCCTAGATTTTCAAATTTGGCACATGAAATTGTTTAAAAAAAACAAAAAAACAAAAAAAACAACAACAACAACAACAACAACAAAACCCGGCAAGATATTGGGGGGGGGGGGGGGAGGATTTCATTCTTACATAAACAATATATCATGCATTGTATTATTTACTTCCTTCATGGCAATAAGTAAATTTCATGTCGAAGCAGTATATCGGTTCGTAAAGAGACAGCACATTTTCTTTACCTTGGTTCATGGAGGATATTGCTGTAATGTATCTTATTTAGCCCGAATTCGCAAAAATCAGACAAGTATTCGATTGAAATGGTTCAATAGACAAACGACATTTTTGCACTAAATATGAACTGTTATGTTGTTGGTTCGAGCTGATAGACATATGACAACTATGCGCTGTAAGATGATTTATGATGAACCATCATAACAAGAATTTAAATAATGAATGGAAAAAAGAAAAAAAAAAAGAAATTGGAAATTTTTTTTACAGTAATGTTATTAATACATTCATAAAAATGTCAGGCATTGTAAAATACACATAAGGTGTATTATCTAATATTGTATGTTTGAATTTCTTTTATTCATGAATATTTCTCAGAAAAGTAATCAAATGGCCTACATATAATTGGATGCGGTCAACCTACGTCGAACTTACTCATTTGTGTTAATCTTAAATATTGTCATTCATATACCAAGGTCTAAAAAGTAACCTAATTAATGTAATTTAGCCCATAAACAGCATGCATTCCATTAAGGTTCCTGTTTAGCAGGGTTTTCCTTAAAGATTCTGAATCATTATGCATTTAAGGAAAAATGATGCTTCAAAACAAAAGGCACACACCCTGCCCTCTCCCGTGGAAAGTCTTTTACTGTTGTAAATTTACGATGCTAATTTAATTCACTTCCATGAACTCCACATGTTTGATTTAAGATAGAGTGTTGGTTGTTTTTCACAGACGGATATTAAGATATTCAGTTATTGTCACTTGGCCCGTGAAGAAAGTTTTCCATCGAATTCTCTAACACTCGACTACATGGGTTAAATCTAGGGCATGTTGTTGGAAGGGCAACATTTCCGCGTATTTTCGGAGATGGAAAATCCCATCGAAACTAGGCTTTTGTAAATAAGTATAAGATATAACTAAAGCTACCAACGCGTATCATGAAATGCAGATCAACATACACAATGTTGTCCAGTGTTTTGGGGGTGTTTTTACCCATTGAAATAATAGCCATTTCCTCATGAATGTGCTGATGAATGTGCGTATGAATCTTTAAAAAATACTATACGAGTATTTTAAGGTGGAATGCTACATCAGAGAAATTTGACGTGGATGAAAAGTAGAGGATAATTTAAACAATATTTTGAAAAATAAAAAACTCAAATTCACTTTATTTCGTCAAAAATGCAGTTTTAGTAGAAAGTGATTTGAAAAAAAAAATTAAAACCCCTGATGGAATCGAACCCGCGATCTTCAGTACAGTAGGCAACGTGCTAATCTACTGAGCTACCAGCTACATTCATGTTGGTACATGAAAATGACTTGACTTGACATATAACCCTTATTTTAATCCATGATTTAAAAGGAAGTCAGCCATTATAATGGTGTAGAGATCTACCTTAACGTCTGGGAATATTCCGACAGAAACGAAAGTAAAATGTAATTAGTACTAATTACATGTGCGAAAATTAAATTTTATTTTTGACAAGAGGACGGTCACCGACTGTCATTGCCCATACAGGGAGTCTCATATTTCTCTTAAATCCTCAATATGGAGTCTTTCGTCCACATACATGTTCATTATCATTCAAAATATGCATACGATTTCTATTCAATAACACAAAAAGAAGGGGAAAAAAATGATGTTTGAAGCATATGAATCATTTTAATATTCCTTATCCCCATGGAACATGAATTTCACAATTTATGTAGAGAGTTCCATGGACATCATAATCGTGCATTTAGTTTTTCTTAAATATACATGTATATGGAAATAGAAATTTTAAAATTTTATTATACCTCTATTATTAATTCTCAAATCTGATTTGCTGACTGCATAGAAGAGTATAATAAATTAATAACGCATGTTCACTATATGATCGTAATGACCCCACCCTAGTGCCTGAGCCCTAACCCAGGGGTCAGGAATTCATAAATAAAGTAAAGGGATTCATGAACATCATAATCATTCATTTAGTATTCTACCACATGTGAAGTTAAAGAAGATTTTTTAAAATTTGGGTTTTTTAAAGCAGTTTTTACCCCGCCTCTAAGGCCCCATGGGTGTATAAAAAACAATTTGTGCTATAATTTTACAACTGTATCGAACCGAAATAGACACGGAAAAAATCGAACATCGAATCGAGATCAGTACATCGCGATTCAGCTGCATACACCCCATACCTAATACCAAATCCCCTACCTCTGGGATCATGAAATTTACAATTTTGATAGAAGGTTACCTGCTTATTCTAAATATTCATTTAATTCCAAGTTAATATCATAAGCATTAAATAAAATGAATTCCAAATGTTTTACATAAATATTTGGCCCCGCCTTGAAGTCAGAACCTTCAGCATGGGAATCATGAAATTTTTCTTATCTTATTAAAATATTATCTAAACTGATAAAAAATCAAGCACCGATAAACATAAATAGAATTTTTGAATTTACTTTGAATCGTTATTTTTAATTTATCTTACTATTATTATTATTTTTATTTATTTATGTATTTTTTTTTTTCTATTTTAGTCGCATTAGGTTAGATCCGCCAAAGTGTGTCCACCCCCTTCCTCTCATTTTTTGCTATTTCAGGTTATTTATAGAAAACGAAATAAGTTTTATATTAATTCACGTTGATTACAATCCTATAACAAATATTGTAGCTTACGGACTTCACCTCATATAGAAAACTAAATATTGATGGTGCAAGCTGTAACTCTGGAGCAAGTGTTTCGGAGTTTATTGACAAAATTTAATCACGTACACAAGGAGCCCGGTTGGACCTTGTAGTCCCTCGGATTTCATATCGACTGTGCACCCTACTGACCTTCCACTGTTCGTTCACAAGTCGCATGTTCTTTTAGCTGTCCAGTTGAACTAGGTGAACGTACTATAGATAGAGTGTATTCATGAGGTGAAAATCACGGGTTTTTCGAACATTACTTTACAGAATACAGAACTCACATACCACAGTAAGCGATAACACAAAGTACACGTGAAATTACTCCAACGACCTTGAACGCCACGTAGAGGTCAACATTTTTTATCACTCAAGTTAAGGTATTCAATGTAAAACAATCACATTTCAAATATGGATGGTATGATATTTTTATAATCATGGTACATGTATCATTTTATAGGGTTCGTCAATTAAAAGTACTCCAAGGAAGGAATTTTCAGAATTTTAATTACTTCTTGATTTATTTAACTTAGAATTTTACATTGAAGAGCACATTTTAAAACAAATAAAATCTTGGTAAAAGACGTGTACGCTTTCTTTTTATGAAATAAAATTGATAATTTACCGGATATATTTTTAGAAAATTATTTCCAAGGGCAGATAACTTTTTAAAGAAGTCTCAAGTACAAAAAGGTCAGTTTCTAATCCTGTACCAGTTACGTGAATTTGATCTACTTCTCTTTCGTCATTATCTAACAAGAAACATCTAATTATCTCGATACACATTAAATACCTTACTCTCTCGAATGGAACGCAAAACAAAACCGCTACAAACTGATACTTGTCAAATGTTTACAAGATTTTTACGTGGAATTTCCCTATTCTGTCTTATCAACCTTGCAGACACTTACGGTATCTCTATATAGAAACTAACTATCACAAAAGCTCTAAATAAAGTCCTCATCGATCCATAACGGGATACAAATTTAGCACTTACCGCCAAGGAGTGTTACACAAACATTTACAATTTACTACTACATGTATTCAGGTTGTGAGTGACCGGTATAGTACTACGTTACACGGAGTTCATTCAGAAAGGACCGAATCTCATTGATCATTTAGCTACTTGGTAACACAGCATTATAAGTAACTACATGTGTCTAATTAACAATTCAAACACAGGCCCATGATGATATTGGCTTACATGTGCAGGTTAATTGAATTTTGTTCACGACTTGCAACAAATTAAGTCCGCAGAGTGTACAATTTTGATAAAATCCTCATTTCCAACCTGTTCTACTGTTGTCAACAACATATCTCTGTTAAAGAATTATGTAAACATCTATATAAATGTTCCCAAAAAATTTATTTATTGTGAGATTAGTCTTACTTGGCTACTTTACTGGTTTTATGTATGTATTTATGTATTCATTATTCATTTAATTATATATTTATTTTGTTGCTTGGTTCGTTTTTCTTTTATTCTTTAATTGGGGGGGGGGGGGTAATTGTTATGTATGTACTATTGTGGGAGAGTGGGAGGGTTATCAGTTGTTGGCTGGAATACGATGGTGATTTAAATGATTAAAATATCATTAATTTTGTCTTTGTTTTAATTTGACTATTTAGCTTTGCCACGTTAAAAAAATTATTATGCATAATGTGTATGAATTATTTTATGTATATACGTTAAATCTATGCATGTATACGGCAAAACCTATAGCTATAAACTGTAATATTCGTTGACAATACAATACATTGCACATAAACTAGAATAAATCGTAGTTTAAAACATTATTCCTAATTCCCTTCATTGTCGAATTCAATTCAAAAATATATTTTCCCATTTAAATTGTTAGTACTATGAAACTCGTGTGCGAACCCCTTTTTAAAAGAAGCGGATGCCATACAATGCCTATACAAAGAACTTCAAAGTCTATAGAAATAAACTGGGTTTTTTTTCTCATTTTTTTTAATAGTGATTTATTCTAGAGGCCACCATAAAGCATAGCACACACAAATGACGCGAGCTAGCAAAGACTCTAAAGCAAAATATATCAAATTTTCCATTTTGAAATGATGCAACATTGAACAAATTTGTATACACTCATCTATCGAATAAGGGGATAGATAAACAATGTAAGACACACAAGTACACCTGTGTTATCTTGGCTTATGTAGATCAGAAAATGTGAAAGTATTTGGCATACTTACATGTCAGGGCACTACCTGTAAATCCTGTTACTGACATAGTCTCTCTCTCTCTCTCTCTCTCTCTCTCTCTCTCTCTCTCTCTCTCTCTCTCTCTCTCTTAGGGGTCATTTGAATCTACTCTATATGGGGGTACTTGTAGAACATTTCTAAAATTTACATTCGTGTGATTTTATGTGTAAAACTTTTATCCTCTGGTTTGAACTACAAGAAGATCCGTTACTTCAATTTGCCATTTTGTAATCTTATGGTAATTCAGAACACGATTTTGAAATAATTTTACTACATTTTTATATTTGTGTAAAAACAAAATTAATTAAAACCGAAACATGAATATAGTCAACGAGTGATGTGAATGTATAGGGGGAAAACCCCATATAGATACTTAGTACTCATTATATATTCAATTTGACATAGCATAATGTACCAAATTAATGGCTACAATATTGTGCAATCGTACCAGTGTAATTGTTTTAACAGAAATTTTCAAAGAATTTTACTATATTTTCCTAGGTAAAAAAAGTAAAACCTCTGTCATGCTGTAACTTCAATTTACACCACATAAAGATCAGCTGACCTCTAGCGGATAGATCAACTGACCTCTAGCGAGCTGTACACAAATTTTAATCTACACTACATGAAAATTATCGAATATTAATTAAGTAGCATAATCTGTATCTTTACGAAAAATTAAATCTTTCGGATTTTTTTTTTCTATGTACATTATACATCTAATAAAGTTATGCTTTCGTTCGTAATTACAACATTGAAAGCAAAAGATACTTCAAAACAAAGCACTTATTTCTCATTATTTATGATATTACCAACCTATGAAAAACAACAAAGTCACCTGAGATGTAAGCATGATTGTTTTACGATGTATACACATGGGCCTTTTCTCTTTGTGAACAATTGTATACGTATTTAACAACATATTCATAAAGTATGCATGTGATATATAATCATATATATTTTGCATTTACAGTTCAGAATATGTCAATATAAGCTATTTACTACAAACATTTCAAGCGTGATTTTGAATTCTACTTCCATATAAGGAGATCGCGTGGTTTATGACGTTCAATCCCTCTTCCTCTTATAGAACAGCCACGTTGTAGACACGTTGCTTTTGAGGCTTATTTCTCGCGTTGTTGTTTACATTTTGACCGGACAAATTTCGTGGTTCCCATTTTTACCTGTATTATAATTTGATTTCTTAAATAAATCACAGTGTAATAAACATTCAATAATTACAAGCATTATGCTACTTCCTAAGAAACTGCGAATCGTCTCTCACCCTGTAGTATCTGAGAAGGTATCAAAATTGCCTCCGGAGGTAATGATTCGAAGAGTTATGAATCTAGCACTCCCAAATTTCACAAGGTTTTAAGAAGATGTGGAAAACGGGAAAAGCTTATTATAATAAGCTTATTATTATATTAAAGATGGCCAACAAATGGACGATAAAGGAAATAATCAAGACTACAGAATGCATCAAATTAATTTTCCGTATCAATAAACAAAATAAAATAAAGTATTTAAAAGAAATGTAGATAGAATTGCGTTGTTTCATAAACGCGGAAACAAAATGTTTTTACCTAAACAGGCAATCCTGTGAAGTACCTGACCCCAAGTCTCTCTCACCGCGATTAACTACACTCAAGTTTTGGGGTTTTTTTTCCATATGGATCAGGTACTCGTGAAGATTATCTCACCAACCCAGAAATAAATCCAAACAATACTTTAAATAGAATATAAGTGATAAGAATTAAATACAAAATCCGCATTTTACGATAAACGTAGGGCATTAAATTTGAAACAGGTAATACTATATTGTAACGTACCAGCGACCTGACAAGTGTTTTTTGGGGTTTTTTTTTATACGGAGTTGCTGAACTTGACAGTATTTATCTATTTTAGCAGCTTTTATTCAATTAGGTGTTATTGACAC
>CAJDSM010050012.1:0-14259 GCA_903981925.1 Ostrea lurida | reverse complement strand
AGAGAGATCACAGTAATCTGACCAGATGTGCTTCATATTTGGATATTTTACTTGATATTGGACTTAATGACAGACCTGACAACTTAACATTATATGATAAAGTTGGGGGGATGACTTTGACTTGCATTGTCACTTTCCTTTTTTATGTAGTAATGTACCGCACTATCACCTGCTTATGTGTGTATTGTCTCTCAGTTGATTCGATACGCAAAGGCATCATGCGTATGATGATTTATTTAGGAGGCAACTACTAACCAAAAAGTTGATGGTTGCAAGGGGTTATGACGCATTCTCGTTTAATTCATCATTTCGCATTCCTACGTCGCTATAATGACCTTGTTTGCGATTACAGAATTATTCACTAGTCATATGTTGACTGTATTTGTTTTCATACCCTTTGTTAGATTGTCATTTTCATACTAGATTTGACGACGGGTAACCCTGTGGGACCTGATCCTGCCTTCTCTTTTGTCGAAGTCCGTGTCGCCCTACACTCTATTTTTATGTGTTTTTGGACTATGATTACGTTTGATACTTTGTTACTTCGCCATTTTATATCATGACCCCTAGGTGTACGGTGGCCACAATAGGGGAATCAAAGTTTTACATTTGAATTATATAGGGATTTTTTTATTGTCTTCTCAAGACCAAAAGACAACATTCACCTTAAAGCTTCCTGATATAGAGTAGAATCAAATTGATCAGATCATACCTCCGGGGTAGGGCGAGGCCACAACAGGGGATGAAAGTTTTGTATAAAATGTTTTTCTCCAGAACCACTGGGTCAGTTTTAAGGAAACTTGAAACTCCTTTTCTAAATCACCACTGCTGAGCCAGGGCCAAGGTCACTCAGGTGAGCGATGTGGCCCATGAGCCTCTTGTTTAAGGTTATTTCCTTTTTCCCTAAAGATGTTCATACTACATTTGATGAAAAATAGTAGCGTACGTTCAGAGAAGAACTTGATAATCAAATGTAAATAAAGAACAGATAACAAGACAGAACCAATGATAATGGGAATCAGTGATTTACTTAGATCTTTGAAGAAAGAGTATTGGATTTTATCATATTTTCAGCAATTTGCTTATTCCATCCCTTCGCACAAATGCCATAAACACTGACGTAAAATATGCCACCTCTCATACAGGTGCTTTGTACTTCGCCCAAAGAACTCCCATTTACCTCGTGCGGTCTTGAAGATCTTCTATATCGACACGATTGAGGTACCATGAAGACCACTCTCCTTCCCCAGAGTTGTCATGAAATATATACAGGTATGTTAAGGGACCTAGGGGCTGGGATGTGGCCATCAGAAAATGATTCACGCTGGCTGTACAGAACTCCTGACAACAGAAAGTAAATGACAAATTTTGGGTATCCTTCAAATACTTTTCCAGAACACTAAAGTTTTGAATTCCTTAGTACTATTTCGGATACTACGATTAACGAACTTGTTGGGGAAAAAGAGGCCCATAGGCCACAAGACTCACCCGAGTCACCTAGGAAGAAGATTTTTACCCTCTTTAATCCCATGTCAATTTTTACCCCACATGTATGATCCAAACAAACCCCATGCGGGTCAGTTTTACTAGATTGAATCCACATAACATGTGGATACTTCAATATCAATATAACTAACATTGCCTTGTTGTTTGACTAACATGGCCTTATTGTTTGATTCTTTTAAAGAATTTTTCCATGTATTATGTAAGTTTTTATCCCCGATATTAGAGCCAACTTAACTCCAGGATGCATGGCAAAGCATGAACACATTTGCAAAGTGACCCTTCTGGTCATGAAAAAAACGTTTTCTTTTGAATTTCCTGAATATTCTCACATAAATCCTCGAATCTCTTTATGAAATACTTATGTAAATATGCACCACATCGGAATGCTAGCATATCAATATAACTAATCGTGGCCAGTGGTGTTTTTATAAGTATATATGTTAGATCCTAATACAACATCCCACGTGATTTGATGAAATTTTAATCTGCAGAATCTGAAGATGAGAGCATGGGCCTGTGTCAAAAGATTTTAGAATAATCTAATATGGCCATGGTTTGAATAAATCAGAATCGCAATACCTGTGGGTGCTTTGACACTGTATAATGGAAGTTTCAAAACATGCTTGGATGTAAAATATGCAAATTAGCTCAAACACTGAGTTTTACCAGTTCTGTCACGGATTGCAAGTTATTGAAACTGCAATTATCTCATCAGTTGTGATAGTAGGTAGAAGAAATGGGTAGAAGAAATAGCAGACCTTCGCACACGGCTCAAAAACCACCGGTCCTCTGCCAACAGTAGCAATCACCGATGGAAGGACATGACAATTGTGGCTATTGACAATGACCCCAGTTAAATACTAAAAAAGGAAAAGAGAGCATTCTGGATGCTTAGACTGAAGTCGACCCTCAAGGTGTCAGCAAGCCTACTGACTTCACCAGGATGAAGACGGGTTAAGTAAAACCTTTACACATTTTCCACTTTATTGCTAGCTTAAATCCCTGTTTACTAGTTTCACATGTTAATTTACTAGACTACATAATGAATTACGAGACAGTGAACTGCTCTAGTTTTTAAACGCACTTTTCGTACCAGAATGATATTCTTTAAGATTTTGACCACCATCTGATATAGCCAATTACGCGCAAAACTCGTCTATCAAATATTACGGTAACATTATTGTTTCAAAGTGGGACTTGCATGGTGCCTTCAATTACATAAACACCTGTATGTACATGTACTTTCAATTAATTGATTAAAGTATCTGATGTACAATTGATGAAAAAATGATGACTGGTAAGGTATATATTCCATGTTATCATTAGATAGGTTTGGGTATGTAGTTTCTAAAAATAGCATTTATTCCCGCCAAAATACTAGGGGGAGGTAACTCAAGCCATCTCAATATGACATGGAAAAACGTCATTTTTCTCAGGATATGATCTACAACTCAAGATGAAATTAATATAGGTGGGAAATATATTCGACTAGAATAATACACGTTTTCCATCATCTACATTGTAAGTTCTGAAAAGTACTTGCTTTATTCCACAAAAGACAGTACTAGTATACTTACCAATCTGACACCATCATATAGTTCTCTGACACCAGTGTCGCCGTCCTCCCCTGCCACAATGAAGCCAATGCGCGATCTTGTTCCTGCGCCACGCCTCATTCCCGTATGTACAGTAATCAGGTAGTAGTACGTATCATCAACGAAGTTGTCAATCAAAGGAGTCACGCCCCACTTTAATGATAAGCAGTTCATGTTGAACACCCCCTCAAATTTAGATTCCACATCTAGCTATTATTGTTTTTTGGGTTTTTTTATTCACGCCAACAATCGGCGACTGTTATTGATTGATCAACAACGACCTCTAAGATTTTTTTGAGTAAGGAATATGACTAATCGAACATTAAAATAATTTCGACAATGTTCTTTTCATAAATATATCTTACGCAATTTCAAAAAATGTTTATAAGAGGAATATTACCTACCTTGACAATATCCTTCTTATCCTGATGACGGCCCCAAATCATAAGCAGTACATACAGGACCAATATGATAATAAACATAGCCAAGACGGCGGCCTGGTCTGCAGGAGAAAATTTCAAAAATACTGTAGAAAAGTCTATAGTATTTGGAGCTACGTAAAATGAGTTTGCAAAGGTTAGTCCATTCTGTCCTGTGCAGTCGCAAGATACATCCGCTTTTTGAGGGTTCCAGTCCATCTGTAAATATTTACATGATCAAGTAAAGATCAATGTCATAAATTCCATAAAGAATGAATATTCTAGAAGAGAAGGGCAAGTATGGACCCCTGGATACACCAGAGGTGGAACAGGATGTATAGGAGGAGTAAGTTTCCCCTGTTGACCGGTCACACCCGTCGTGAGCCCAATATCTTGATCTGGTGAACAAAACCATCCGTTCTCAAATCAGTATGTAAAGATCGGCCTAAATATTGGTATGGAACAGATAAGACAGCATTTGATCCAGTGAGAGCTTTGTTTTCCTGTAGATTGTTGTAAACCACTGAATTTGTATACTGCTGACTTCATAAAGTTCCTTTATTGATCGTGAAGTGTGGGGGAATCATATACATTGTACTATTGTGCTAGAGTTGTGATTGAAGTCCTTTTTTCTTGTTAAATAGTCCAACATTTTACGTATTGAAAATGATCATGACTTCATTGATACGGTTCAGGTGAGTGGCAAGTCTAAAACCAAATTTCAGAATTGAAACATTATTCTTTACAGATACATGTATAACGTCTCAATAGTCACTCGAGTATAACATGACCAAACACTTAAATTGTTATATGTTGATGATGCAACACATGCATCTGTAACTGTAGTTATTGTATCTTTCAAAACTCTAGACGTGGATGTCACAGTCTTCATTGAAATCAAGAGTGACGATCATCACTACTAATGACCAAGCAAATAAGTAAAGGTTGGACAAACAAGACTCATCTCGGCTTTGGTACAATAACACACTATCTGTTTCTAATCAATTCATGTGCCAAGTAAGAACATCCGATGTTTTTCATCCTGTGAAGATCGGGGCACAAGTCCTATTACAGTAATACAAGTAAGTAGAGACTGAAAGGGGTTGGGGGTGTTCTTCGGACGAGACTGCAAAAAACTGAGGTCCCATATCACAGCAGGTGTGGCGTGATAAAGACCATTTCCTGCTCAAAGGCCGTAAGCGCCGAACATAGGCCTAATGTCAGACAGACGGAGAGCGGTGAATATTCGTTTGCAATGACTATATATTTTGAAGACTGAGGACAATATATCGATATATAAGCCCCTTTCTGGAACAAGGGTGACAGCGCACACACACACGCACACACACACACACACACACACACACACACACACACACACACACACACACACACACAAGTTTAAGGTGTAGTAGGAGCTGATTACAGGAGGTACCCTATTCAAGGACGCCCATTCGCCCGCCGTTTACCATACAGCTGGATGCATGTTGTGTAACCCGGCAAAAATTACAATTCATTGCCAAACTACCTCATAATGACGGCAAAAATTACAATTCATTGAAAAACTACCTCATAATGACGGCAAAAATTATGATTCATTGCCAAACTATCTCATAATGATGGCAAAAATTATAATTCATTGCCAAACTATCTCATAATGATGGAAAAGTTTTTAAATGACACAGTATATGGCACACTATATGTGTCTCTTCTAAGTCTTTGTTAATATAAATGTATAAAAAGTGGAAAATTATCTTCCTTTTTTGCCTAGAAAAAACTGTTGTTCTAAAAGGTCTACATCATAAAACACTGTTCGTTCAGGTTTGTTTGGTTTGTTTGGTTTGTTTGGTTTTTTGTTTGTGTCTTTATATGCGATCTACCTGATACTTTACACAGGAATTCAGATAATTGATATTTATTCTCCGATATCCCGGTCTACTGTTCCTATGTTCCTGATTATTATACGTCATCATTTCTACAGGAGGGACTGTTGTTGAACTTAATAATACCGCTTAATAAAGGACCTGATCTAATTTGCATATTTTGATGAAGGGAATACTCAAAAGACCTCTCTGCAAATAATAATGTTTTTTCTTTTTTAATTACGACGGAAAAATCACACAGTTCGTCGTGTCTATCTATAATGGATCACTTTTACAGAATTCGGTTACTGCGCCTAAAATTACACTTATCTTGTAAACATTAAATAGACCAGAAAGTTTCATTCAGTTCAGTTACTACTCTTAATTAGAACTCAGTATTATATTAAGTATCGAACTGTGTGTCTTGAACCCTAACCGTAATTCTAACGCAGTACCATCACACAAACCTATTGGACACCATCTCACGTTTACCAGACCTGTATTCCCAAGCAATACACTCTTCTTAGGCACCTGATTCTACCTCTGGTGTGTGTGTGTGTGTGTGTGTTTGGGGGTGTCCGTGTTTGTTATGCTCTCGGTTTTGTATTGTTTAATTGATCACTGTTCGCCATCTTCACTTTTAATGTAATACATGTAGAGCGCAGACATGATACATTTGTAGACGATTGACACTGAATTACCACACAGGAATCTGATCTCCACTTCTCTATCTGCTCATTCCAGGAGTTACAGCCGGACACCACCACCATCAGGCGATAGGGGTTTAACCTCGGGTCCGTGTAGGTTTTGTTATTGTATGTAAAAGAACCAGCACCTACAAAAACAGGCAGCCCTGTAAACACCCAACTTTCTCCTTCCGTTTACTCTTAGTAAGGAAGTAGTATTTTGTCAGTACAAAAGCGCCTTCATTTATCAAATCAAGACAAATTTTGCGTATTCATTTCATTAGCTTTGTACTGTAGACCTGGCATAATACTGTTTTAACAATTGATGTTATTTTTAGAAACAAAAATGTTTGAATTGCGTGACACAAGAATAATCAATGGGACACGTAAATATGTAGTGGAGCAAATACTTACATGATCTGAAAAAGAGAATGTCGACCAAATGATAGATCGGGAGCGTTTTATCACTACCTTGTTACATTGTTTTGAAACATTATGATCAAAGTACAATAACAAACCATAGTATTGATAAAAGACAACTGAATTGCCCGATATCATATACGTTACATTACTTAATGTTTCCGGTATTGAACACGATTATTCTGGCTTTGATTCGTTTGCATACAGCTTATAATAATTGTTCAAGAGCAATTAACCTTCGATATCAGTCACACACACACACATTGACATAAAACAGTGCAAATTTGCAACACAAACATGCACACAAACTTGTGCAAGATTCATTTACTAATGCTGCAAAAATTGTGGAATAAAATTAAAGTGGAATCTTGTTTGTGGTGTATGACGTCAACAAAGAGATCGGTGTACACCATTAGCATTGTAAAAATTAATAATTTCCAGTATTTTCCACAAAAACTGTAACTTAATTGATTCGCTTTGTACAGCTGAAAAAGAAAGTTCATAAATTGACAAAAGTATTATAGATGTTTAATCTATTTTTTCGTTTGGAAATAATGAATAAATGTTATATCCGAAACAGTGCTAACTAGAAAATGTTTAATTCAAAGAAAAAATTAAGTTCAGAACTATATATCTTGTCAATAAAACTGCTATGTTTCCTGTAAAACTTTCCATAGATTTCTCAAATTTTGTATAGGAAATAGCTAAACAGTGGAGCTCAGTATTCAATATTAATCTGATACATTGCTCTAATTAGTCGAATCTACGTGTTTCAAAGCCACCCAAACTACATAAAAGTGACAGTGGAGTGAGTCAAGGAGATGGGAATAGGAAGCTTTAAATTTCGTTTTGGTTATCGGGTCGGTGTATCATTGTAAGTGTAAATTGAAACTGCAGTAACCTACTAAAGATAGAATGTCTTTGATTTTAAGCACTGGGGAGAATAAATTCAGAATTAAATTAGTTTCACTGTATTTCATTTTGTAAGGCTTTTTCAATCAGTTAATTCCCTCGTTCCGAAACCCGTCTCCTGAGTCACTCTTAGATCCACAAAATATATAGCGGCTTAAATCGCAGTGTTTAAAATCTCGTTTTATACTATCATATGATTTTATAGCATATTGCTCCAATAACATCGCCGAACTGACCCTAAATTCAGTGATTATGAAAGGGTAAAATTAAGTGTACTTGGTAACAATTTTTGATATTTTGAGGTCATTACGAGGCTTTAGCAACAATGAGCCCTGTGATATATTCAGTACTCGTATGTACCTAAAACATCGTGTTTCCCCAAAATGTCCATAATTATTCTATGATTGTATAACTTAAAACGTCGAAACCGACTACTATAAAGTTTACAAAACGGTCGCGAATAGCAATTTTAGTCTACAGTGCAAGACCTAATCAAAAGTGAGTGATAAGAGAAGCGAATTTTGAAATATAAATAATATAAATCGTTGGATAATGGAAAAAATCTAGATATATTCACCTGGAAGGCACGTACAGGTGAATATAACGCTTTATTTTTCCAGGCTAGTTTGGTGGATCTCATCTTCGCTAGCCAAGGGTTTACGATCCGTTCTGCTTCTCTGAAGCGGAGCGGATCGTAAACCCTTGGTTAGCAAAAATGGTCGATCTCAGCCAATCAGAAAGTTCGGAATTATTTAATCATATAATAAAACAATATATTTAAAGATTATTGTAATTTTGGCAATATCATAAACTGGAAATACATGACCGAAGTTTTAAAATAAATCTAAGAGTCTTGTCAACAGGTAAGGGCCACAAAGTGTGCGATAAGAGATGTATTCCCCTGATACATTGCAATGCTGCAATATGGATTCATATTAACCAGGCATTGAATAAATATGCCCATTTAATATTACACGATATATTTTGCAAAGATAAATCGAAACTGAAGACACTGCGACAATTGGCTGCTATATAACATTCTACATCGTATAACACTGTTGATACAAGCACCTGCTGCTCGCTTTCTTCGGCCGGTATGTCCTGAAATTTGGGTTTGGTAGGTATAATTAGAAAACGAACAAAGTGATATAAAAGCATGGTGTGAGTACTAGTCTAAGTGGTTTGATATATAATTCCACTAAAATATTGAATCCAAAGTGAAAGAAGCTTCACCAGAAAGAAAAGACCAAGATGTTTTAATGATTGCAAATACTTCCAAAATTCAAACGAACAATACCAATATTTCTTCATTTTAAATCAAATTCGTTATCTATATTCCAAATTCCGTGGTCCAATAGGCTAAATTGTGAGTACGAGGGTGGCGAAATTATACAATTAATTTAGAAAGTTATGTACCATATTCGGATTCTTGTTATTAATTCACTAACTTGTGATGTACATTCCATCCAGTAAGTTAATGTGTGCTTGCTAGGGTGGAATTATCATATTTCGTGATAATCAAATTTGTTTGGATTTTGCGGATATAAAATAGTATATCAAATTATTTCTGCGTGTTGTGTGTGGCATTATTCTTATTGAAAATATAATTTCTGTGATACCAATTTACTTTTAAAAATGGCCTTCACGGGGCTCCAGAAAAGGCTGTCATAATACAGTCCTTCACGAGGCTCCAGAAAGGCTGTCATAAATACAGTCCTTCACGAGGCTCCAGAAAGGCTGTCATAATACAGTCCTTTGTGGGGAAAACGTGGAACTAAATAACACGTGTTGGTATTTTTTTCTAAATTCTAAAGAAAAACTAAATCTTCATATATTTCTTAAAACAGATCAATTCCTTTACAAATTCACGTTATCTATATTTAACATAATAAATAGTCCTTTGGAGAACATGACATCAAAAGAGACGCAAAAGAGACATTATGCCAATGTTAAAAAATGCTTGTTAAAATTGGTCCAGTTTTGTAGGGAAAACTCGGAAACGTTGAAACTTAGCAAATCCCGTTTGACGAAGAAACCTTACACGATATAAGAATGAAAACGTTAAAAAGTGACCAAAAATATATATATACAACCAGTATCATTAGAATTGTACAAAGTATATGAGATTTAAAAAATAGTACTAGTTAATAGTTATAATTATAGGGGTTCAAATATCACTTAGAAATAGTAACATCACACCTCTTTAATAAAAGTACTATATAATATATAATATATATATATATATATATATATATATATATAATAATATATTATATATAAATGTATATATATATTCGTGATTATATATAACAATGGAAAGTCTTGGTTCAAAAAGTACTACAAACCAAGCAATTTTACTGCTGGATAAGTCTTAAAAAACATTTATACTTTCATAAAATATTGTAAAAGCTCTTTAGGAAGCACACTGTATTTACAAGGTTTGAATGGAATTGGAGATTTAATACTCAATACAATATTAAAATATATTTGTAAATAAAATGTAATGAAATGGGAGAAGGGCTTACTTGGAATAGGAGTGGGCTTAAGTCCGATGTGTATAATTCCAACAGAAGACAGTTTTTGCGGAGGGATACACGCCATGTAGTCTCTGTTAACTGACACCTCAGCTATGGCGTCGTACTCAAAAATGGTAGGAAAATTGGCTACTCGTAGATACACGTCATATTTTTCATTAAGTTTTGGAGGGACCTGAACAATGTGAAAACAGGCATAGTCCCCAAGATTTCTGTACAGGAATGTATGATAGAAAAATTCCGAAGCATCGTCTGATATGAAAACAGGTACCGTGACCTCAACGTCACTAAAGTCAGACGTCACTGGTTGTTTTATAGTGACAACATAAATCGACGGATCTGGTCCACTCGAGGATGCAGCCGCCACTTTATGAACGGGTGACGTAATCAATGCAGCTGTAGTAGAATGGTCATATAAATAGATATTTTTCTTCATTTCTGTTACCTGTAAAATGACATTATATGACGAGATAAACTGCTGCACATTGATTGACTATGACGAAGAAAATTACATTCAACCATTCTAAATTCTTCATGTATATGCATTTGGATTGTTATACCGCCCTCGGCCATTCTTTAATTGATAATTATAACATTAACTACATTGTTTTGTATTACCATATTGTGACGTTATGCAATTGGATTTTTACAGTTTCCCTAGGACAATCATAATTTAGAATTATGAATGTCGCCGATCTTTCAAATCAAACATAAAAATGCATATATACTTACAGCAAATTGGACAACTGTGTCTTTCGGGAGGTCGCCAAAGCTTACAGACATGTTGGAATCGGAGGATGTTATATTGGATTCCTCAATGACTGCTACCGTGTTCTTCTGAATATCTATCACCATATTTGCCTTTGTATATGTTCTGCTACATCCGGAGCATTCCACAGATAGCAGTGTTTTAGTCAAAGATTCTATCGCATCATTCAATGCTCTTCCTGACTCTTCACTCTTTTGAAATATACATGTAATTTTGCAAGTAAATTTTATGAATTGTAAACAGAAAAGACAATAAAATATACTTGAAGCTGTAAATGTTTTCTTAATCCATTAGGACTTTTACTGAAGTTTACTGAAGCTTACTAGTACTACTGGCTTTGACTTGCTTTATGTTCTGAGAGAAACTGCTTTGACATGAAATTTTTTCTAGCGTGAAATAAGATATCTGACATTTTCTTCATTAATTAATTAACTTATCGACAGGTGGTAACATTTAAAGATTTCTACAACCAGCCTTTAATGCATCGATTCATTTCCACTAGAAAGGAGGTGGTTTTGTAGTTTAGTATTTTAGCCATCTTCCTTTAAACAATTCGATTTTCTTCCTCTACATAGTGGATTATTTCAGAAAATTAACATACTAATTTACAGATCAAATAACGCGTTGAAGAATAATGAAGTTCAAAATGGATGGAAATATGATGCAAATGCAAGTACATGTATAAATTAAAAAAAAAAAAAAAAAAGAACGACACATGCTGGCATCTTTTAAAACGTTTGGCGTGTTTATGAGCTACATTTCCTTCTTTCATAGTAAATTTAAAAGACCTTAACATTTCATCTTTTCTTAGAATTGTCCCCCCTTCTTTTTTTTTTTTTTTAACGTAAAAGCGGAGAAATGTGTCGGACAGTTTTAGGAGGAAGAAGAAGCGAAAAAATAATAAGAAAAATAAAAACCAAACAAAAGCATTCGTTTGGGAGACTTGAAAATTCTTTTTCACTCACTGTTCTTCGTTTCTTTTCAAGCTCAACTTGTGCTATTCTGGATCTCATGTAGTACATGCCAATTCTTTCCTCCGGTGTCAGACTTCCATTTTCAGCATATTCATACGCCTGGTCTTTGTGCATGGTGAAGAGATAGTCCACGTACATTCTAGAAGATGCTGTCTCCTTGGCAGCAATTACGGCGTCGGAAGTATTGACAATATCCTTTGGGACACTATTCTCCACAAGGGAGTCCATCAATTTCATCAACCCTTCAAAATAAAAAGCCCGTATGAATGATTGACTTCTGGAAAAAAATGACACACATACACGCAGCCGCACGCAAACATACACAACACACAACACACAGATGAGAGAGAGAGTAGATGGAAAAGGAGAGACGAGACAGAGAGAAGGAGAGAGAGAGGAGACGAGAGAGAGAGAGAGAGAGAGAGAGAGTAGCTCTTTTGAACATGCGACATTTTTGTAAGTAGTTGAGAAATAGACACGTCATTTGAAATCCAGTGCCTTTTATATGTATATAAAACCCCAATTTTTGCAGTATGATGGGGAAAATACATGTATAAGAGTAACTTTCTACGAATTTATGAATATGTAATCCCCGGGGGGTCTCAACCTATACTTTTGTGTACAGACGTCCCGCGATGATTTTCAACCACCACCCCCCCCCCCCCCCCCCCTCATAAAATATATTCTATTATTTTTTGAAACCATACCCATTCAATATGTGTCGTAAGAGGCACTGAAGGCTGCGGTCATTCGGAGAACCGGAAAAACCGAGGCCCACGTGCACAGCAGGTGTGGCACGAAAAAAGTCCCTCCCTGCTCAAAAGTGCCCTGAGTGCCGGAGCATAGGCCTAATTTTGCAGCCCTTCACCGGCATTGGTGGACGTTCTCCAGATGAGTGAAATATTCTCGGTGGGGACGTTAAAACAATAATAATCAATATAATCAATTCATCAAATATTCCGTTGAAAATTCTGACCCAATCATATATATGTGACCTGTTCATGTATAGTTGCCACCAAGTAAGTGCATATTGTAATTATTACCCTGGTTGTAGTTATATTTCGGGGGAAATGTCATAAATATTTTCATGATTATACAAATCTTATAAGAGGTTGAATTCCAGCGAAATAAATTTACCATCCATTGATGTAACTTGGCATATTAAAATTGTCTACCCATTGATATAACAGATTGATGAAATTGCACCCCATTTGATATTTGACTTGTCAAAAAGCGACCATACAGCGGCACGTCTGTGTATACCAATGTATTGGAAGAAAACAACCCCCCCCCCCCCCCCCCCATCCCTTTAATCCACGAAATCTGATGCTCATTGCACAGTACTATTTTATTAGTCGTTTGAAAGCATGCGGCTAACACAACATTGAATAAAGGTTGAACACATTCAATTACATTTGACCTAAATTGTAAAGAAAGACACTGGCCATCAAAAGTTATATATACATGTTGCAAAAAGCTTGATCTTTGTGTACTCTAAAGGATATTACAAAGTTAAAGAAGTACCCTAATCTATGATCTTAATGCATGCTAAACAAGAAGGTTATCGGTATCGGCATACATTGAGAGCTTAGGCATTGAAAATAAGAATAAAAGTCACGCCCACTTGGATTTAAGAAATGAATCTTATATTTTTTCGGGTGATGCAGGTATCCACCAAAACTTGGAACGGAAATTTTGGTTTTGATGCTCGAAGCGCATTGATGCAAAAGTTTTCCGTTCCAAGATTCATTTCTTATTATGTTATTTCATATTACAACGAAAAAATGATTTTCAATCAGACTTTAATTGTTGGATTGTTTTTGGACACATGACCTCAAATAACCCAGATAATATAAATCGGTCGCATAAGAATGTGCAGTCAAGTAACGGCTGCCGCCATGACGTGACACACATGTATAAGAAAAGAATTATTGTATAGCTTACAGATAGTCTATTATAAAATCTGTGTAAAATATAGAGAATGTAAGCATTCAATATCCTAAGAATTTATTGAACGCTAACTTTGCATTGCGNGTAAGCATTCAGTATCCTAAGAATTTATTGAATGCTAACTTTGCATTGCGTAAATTGTGTGCGTCCGAAACATTCCAAGTATGAGCGTTCAATAACGACGTTTACAAACAAGCCAAGATGGCAGAGGACGGTCCTCCGACAGAACCGGTATTTGATTTTATATATCATTATATTCAATGTATTCATTTATTTACTTAAACAAAATGTTTTACTGTACATAAATTATGATGTCCCCATTCACAAAATCAGTTTACTTCATGCATCAATGACGGGTTTAGTTGAGAAATACATGCTGTTATTACACACTTTCACCTTGGATGCCAATATTGATGAATTCACGTCTATTTTGCAGAAGTTTGAGTGAAAAGGGATATAGTTTAACAACTATTTAGTTGTTAACTATATAATAAAAGGGTTATTGAACCTTTATTGATGAGTATTGACACGCATTGACTGTCAAAATGCACTTGCAAGCTCGTGCATTATTACAGCCAACCCGTACCAATATAAATTCATTATGTATAAAATGGCGAAGTAATCAATGTGTT
>CAJDSM010050010.1:1585-19394 GCA_903981925.1 Ostrea lurida | reverse complement strand
CACAACACGCTCTGAGAGTTGAGACGCAACTCGGAACTAGGTTTAGAGTTCTCAAATGTATATCCTACCTTCCTATATTTCACGCATACAGCGAGAGTGCATTAGCTATAGTTTCTTGCTCTGATTCATATTTTCTTGAAATTGGACATTAGAGCCCACGCACTGAGGTCGGATAATCAAATGGTGTATTAAGTTGTCTGCAAAGCTATGGATTGTTATCATGGGCGAGAACAGTTATGTAATTAAACATGTTCACATGGCCCTTGGAGCTCGGTGTAAAACTCTGTGTATGCAAGATTTGTATTGAGCTCTATGTCATCTGTTACATAGTCTATACCACAAATAGAAAAAGCTTCAATACATTAAAGGATATCCGTCCAAATAGAATACTTCCCCTTATACATTCTAGGTGATTAATCTGATATAGGTTTTGCGAGAAGAAAATATTTCTAAATATACACAGTGTAGGAGCTATAATATAATCACCAAATCAACACTACTATACAACGGGTTTTAATTTTGTACAAGGAGTACCTTAAGTTGTCTGCATGAGGCAATAGGAGGGATAAACCTATCATTGCAAGAAAAAAATTTTATATGCACATTGCTAGGCTCATATGGTTTATTATCCCAATTCGACATTCTTACTACATCACTTTTTAAAACGCTAAATCACAGAGTAGGAAAGTAACAGGCATTTTGAGTATCGATTGGTTTAATATTAAACCGACTTTACAGTGGCGTCGAACCCTGGAAGCTCGATTCCGCCGGCTAAGGTGAGTAGACGTAATCTGACTACTTGTCGGAAAACAGAGAAAAGTTGGGAATGATGATAGGACCACCTTGGGCGGGAGGTAGGTAGGAGACTGGTTCCGTTGCCTTTGCAGATTTCTCGAGAAAAGTAGTTGGTTCGATTACCTGTCTAGTCAGTTCTTAAGCATAGTATAGCATACGTCTAATTCATAAGCTTGTAATTCAGATTGTTCTCTCGGTCTCAAAACGGGCAATGTAGTTCCTTGCAGAAGTTTGAGCAATAATGTTAGTTCTCGGTTGCGCACTGAGATACTTTACTGATTCGAGTAGTCATTGTAACAAGAATCTATTATTGCTTGGCATTGTGTACTTCACTCGGTTTGTAGATTCTCCGGTGTTTTGCATATAGAAATTGTTAGATAATAAAAGCGCACAGTAGCCTGAGTGAATTAGTTCGTATAGCGAATTCATGACTCAAATGTTCGACTATAGAATGTATTCCCTATTTTTATATTATATAGGTTTAACTCCAGCTGGACCAAACAACACCATCTCTAACATTAACTATTTTGTAAGTTATATACCATCTAATATCTGCAGAGCATGTAGAAATTCCGATGGGAAAGCTACAGATCATCAAATCAAATTTAAGGATTAAGGGCTATTGTGCATTACACGGTGGTAAGTTAGATGATAGAGATGCGTGAATTTTTTATGTATAGATGACGTATTGAATTCATTGTAGTTCTTAGGAGCAAGAGGAGTATTACAGTCAGATGAACACTATACAAATATCTCTTCAAATATTCACGAGAAAGTGTTACTTGATTTGAGAGCGAGTGCGACAGTTTACCACGAATTAAAAAAGATCTGGTAAAGTCAAATCCACTATAGTAACTCCAAAAAATAAAGTCCAGTCAGTTACCATAAAATCGAGTTTGTAGGCAAGATCGCGGTACGCCTGCTTTATTCGAGAGAGCAGTGGTGGAGTGAGAGAGGACTAGGAACATGGTCTTAATAGAAAATTCTTTTGAATAGGGTGTGAATTAATTATGCACATACTTCTTATCGAGTGGTTACGAGCATACTCTTCGACGTACTGCGAGAGCTCGCACTGTTATGGTACCTTTCATGAGAGACAGCCATGTGCTTATAAGCTCGTGTTCATACCGTTGCGCGCTTACTAGACTGCCTTAGTCAGCAATGACAGTTTCTCAAGCACTGGTATCATATAGGGTTTATCTGTAGGGTACCTAGAGTATTTAATCGAGCTGCTAACTTAGATATGGAATTTTAGTGTGAGATGTGGTCTGTTTTGACTAAGTTCGCAAACAGGGTCATTATTAGCGACCGGTCAGAATTTGCAAAATGATGACTTTAAAACGAGATTTGTTATACCTGTACTGTGAATCTACTGAGTACATTGCGCAAACTTCTTCCTGTAGATATATGGTTAGTATTTAGTTTTTCTTCCATGAAAATCCTCACAAAAAATAATCATGTTTCATAACAGCATTTGAAATAGTTTTGGCTCGAGATATACTTTATCATTCCTGCGTATTATGGTACATTCATATACTAATGATGAGACATTATACAATGGGACTGACATACGATAAGAGTCAGGTGTACTATTGTGCGAGCTTTATTTACTTTATTCGAGTGTTTTTTTTTTAACTCGAAAAACAGACAACGTTGACGTAATTTCTATTATAATGTTCGTATAGTGATCATTGGATTTATTCATATAGATTGTGAGGTGTGTATCTATGATCTGTAGATCCTTACCGATATTGTTCAATATTATTTTTTCTAGTAGTAAAATACAATATTTCCATAATATCTCATGATGAACTACTAGTATGACATGGAAAGTAATTTTTTTCTACTCTTTGTGTCTCAATATTTAATTATCGGGATAGAGGTACGAGTTTCTCCACGGGAGTAATTATAGTTTCTAAATTGGATGCAGTAACTGATTGCGGTTGTACTAATTGAGTGTATTAGTTGTATTTCAAATTCCTATTTAAACACGTTTATTCGGGGCATACTACTCAAGAATTCCGTAAGTATCAAATTAATGTAGTGCTAGAATATGGATCGTAGGCGGAGCGATAGTGATTTTCTTATAAATTTGACTGTGGAATCATATCACATGGTGGATAACGCATGTATCCTGGAAGCAAATCTGCTTCGTATGAATATATCGATAATTAGATCAGTATAGAGTCGACCCGCATTAAAGCAAATAGCGAATGGAGTTAACAACACGTATTATGCTTATGTACGGGAAAGATGCCTAATCGAGTGCGCTCGAGCTTAGAGGACTAGCGTATATGAAAATTTAGAATTGCTTCAATAAGAATACCTATCACACACTCTAGTTATGCACGCATTTAAATGATAATGCTATGTGGACTTACAGCAGTACTTGGCTATGGGGCAATCCACTTCTACATAGTGTGGCCTTTATGTACAAAAAAAAATTAGCCAATTCTTGTTGTTCCCAATACCCAGAAAAAGACCTTGGCCAATGTTTCTGCGGTATTATTGAGCGAGTTTTAGTTAAAATGGATGAGACGTCCCACAGAAAAGGAAAAATGCATAACGAGAAATTTGAGGAGAGAAGACTAGCGCTAAAGATCGAGAGTGACTCGTAACAATGTGTTCACTAACGGTAGGAAGAAGAACACTGATGTTGTACGGGAAGAAGATCATACCGGCGAAAAAATTCGATATTTGTTTTTTATGTGATCTGAGTCAGTTCAAACTCTATATAGTATAAAAGGAGAGATGCGTGCATAGTAGCATATTGATAGGACACTAAAGACTGTATATCACTCGATTTTATAACGACGTCTGCTTGTGCGGAGGGTAAAAGACACGCGACGCTCTTCGTATTGATAGCACAAAACTCTAAGTACAGGTGATATCATTGCTCGGAATTCAAATGAGTTTAAAGTGATGGAAACAGTATCTCTTGAAGTACCCCTTACGCTTTTGCACATGAAGCTTCTGCATTTTATCAGTACATGTAGAACTGTGTAAATTTTCCTCGCTATCGAGGACAGAAGGTGAAAGGCAGCTGTGCAAGCTGAAAAAAGACGACAGCAGCTGCTACATAAATTGGGGAAAATTGACCCATTGCAGAAGTTACATACGCAACACATTGATTGTAGAGTATTTGTCTGGATCAAGCACAGGCAGAGTTTTTCATGGGAAGAGTTATTTTTAAAACTTGGCTTGACACAATTTGGCATTCTGATGTTATTATTGAAAAATAGTTGAACGAACTTGCATTCCCATTAGTCAGCAGACAACAGGGTAGAACTATATTGTAGTAAAAACCAGAAAGATAAGTATCAATAATCTTAACTCTCAGTCACAGAATAATGACTCTGGTGAGGGAAAAGAAAGTATGGAACGTACCGCGATTCGTAGAATACATTGCTACACAAAATTAACCCTAGTTGGTAAGAGTATTCTATGTAAATGGACATATAGCTATAATTACGTGGCAGATAAAGTAATACTAATCTTTGAGTTAAGGACAAGCGATAGTAACGAGAGTCTCTGTGAATTACATATAATACAACAGAGCTAGACTGTTTTACATTGTTGACGAAAGATCAGGCGTAAGGTCATTATTTTCGAAAGAGGCTAGTATTGCCAGTTGAGCAGCAAAAATTGTTTTCCAATTTTGATGAGTCATGATTTTGTAAAAAACGAAAAGTCTTACTCTAATCTTTATGACTGCACTGTGCATATGATATATTTGTGTATTACTGATAAGACAGAAAAGCGTAAATTTAATATGAATAAACGGATTGCTATTTTTGTATTGCTACACGGCTACTAAAATGTGGTGGTTAGATACCTCGGATTATATGTTCGAGTAGGAATATATCCCATACAGAGTGGATCTCTTAAATAAAAACGTGTTATGTCACGGCATATATACGATTTCATAGACGATTTTAACAATTTTAAAATAGTCCATGAAATTAGTCGCCGTGCCCCAATTTAAATGAAGCGCAGGTTTCCTCGAATTAGGACCTTCTTGAACAGTAGTGGAACCATTCTAAATGGATCCTCGATATTTTTGGACATGTTAGAACAAATCTACAAAATTAGCCAAGAAGTAATATTATCAACTACTATGCAGCGGAGAGACAGTATCCAACATTAATTAAGAGTGACGACATGTATCACTTTGTACGACCTTAGGATATCGTACGGGGTCAATTGAGTGTAAAGAATAAGCATTCTTCAATGATGAAAAGTGCATACATTGAAACGCAAACGGGCATCTGTTTTGTATAAACACTTAACTTGGTGCGAGCTATTATGTTGCCCGCATAGTAAAGGTATAGCCTATCTTAGACATGGAAAAACATACGAATAAGTGTGGAGAGCATGATGGGAGAATTTTCAAAGTTATTTCGTTTCCCCTCATGCAAAGTACGTCATGGATGCGGTGGTTCAGAGGGGAAGCAGGACTGTATTTGTTTTAAGGTATGAGGGATGTTTGTTGATGTTGACTGCAGTCAATTCCTTTAATGTGTCTGAAATATAAGAAGTATATCTGCGAGGGTTTCCTTGAGTTCACTTTCGTCACTAATGCGCGGAGGATCAAAGAGTCTGTATAATCAAGTCTGTATTCCGGTGTTGAGGAATCCAAGTAGGCCCTATTTTTAGTTTTTTCTTGTAATTCTTACAAAAATTTCAAAGAAACAGAGTAAAGTTTGGTGCTAATGTGATGTAGACCCAATGGTTTATTCACGTAAAGTAAAAGGGAGTAAAAGGACCTCATAATAATGGGTTTGTTGTACGAACGATGTCCATGACTACGTTTACGTCGAGTTGTATTGGTAAAAAGTCCCATCACATTCACATTGTTACACAGCGGGCTGGAAATATTCCCTATGCTTCCAATATTGTCGTTGCACCTATATGGAAAAGCAGTGCCTAGTTTCATAATCCAGTATTCTTCTCATTGCCTACGGAAAGGTGTACTTAATGTTGGACTATTGGTATGATGATATATTTTTTCTATGATTCTAACTAATTCTTCATAGATAAGATGGAATGGTCGGGGGAATTAAAATGTTAATCTCAAATCTATGGCCTGACATACGTTTATTTAGAGATCCCTTGGTTTCCCCGACATATACGAGCCCACATAGGTTACAATCAAACAATCCTTTAACAACTTCTTATTCTATCAAAGAACTTGGCACAGCATCTGGTATAGACTTGTCGTTAAAACTACCATTAAATCGAACATTGTGCTCACTCATATCCTTTCGAATGACCTCCGCTGTCTTTGCCAAATGTAAAGCATCGGTATATTCACAGGCGGTTACTATCGCTTGTCCTTCTCAAAGATTAGTATTACTTATCTGCCACGATGGTATGCCTGAATATTTGGTAATTTGGCAAGTATTCGGTCCTTCAATTTGGTTCTGTTTATCGTTGTTTCTGTGTCCGACAAATCGTGTAGTCGTCTTTCATATAACAAGACAAGATCAGCCAGTTTAAAAACAATGCCTCTATGTGACTCCACACTATGTGTTATAAGCTCTGCAAATGCAATTTCGTCACCATTTGTAGCCTGGTCTTTTTCAGTTGCCCTTTCACTGTCCTGAAGGCATTTTCGTTCTCTGTTGTAAAGTGCAGTCAGGCACTTAGGGTGGTACTTAAATTCTTGGGCAATGACATCACCTGTACTTAATTTTGCTAAGAGCTCCTTGTCCTGTAATGTTCTTGCACAAGCGGTTAAATCTGTTGTTTAGCTTCATAGTCATCTCGCCTCCCTAAGTTCTGATAACTGACACATAAAAAAAACATTTTTGCCGTATGTTTTTTTCGTCATCAGGTGTCTTTTTTTCTTGTGAACCTTGACGAGTCTCTCATCTTCAGTCTCCGTAAGTTTCCTTTTGCGTGCCTTTCTAGTCTGCTGTTACCGAACGCAAGCGTGATGGTATTTTGCTTTATTGGCAATGAGAGTGGATTCAATGCCGTGTCCATTATATCCTTCTAATATCTATAGGAATTGGCATCTCATTTATACTTCTGAACTCCTGTATATTCCTTACTAGTAAAGTGTAACCAGATTTGCTTTCGTCTGATGTATTTCGAGGTGACATCAATGTTTCGTCTTTGTCTACCTGGCAAATGAAACATTTTGACCAATCTGTGTCCGATAAACGTGTTGAATTGAAATGGAAGTAAAATACAAAAATGCAAGTCGCAATTGAAACTAAGTACGGAACTATCTATCCCGATTTAATAGCAGTTAAAAACTAGTCAACAATCAGAATATATGAATTACAGAAAATGAAAATGGGATTACATATATCCCAACTTTAATAACAACAATCAAAAATAAAAAATACGGTTGACAAAAAAAAAACACAAAAAAACGAAATGGAATTATCTATCCCATTGTAAACATTAGAAATGACAAAAGTATAAAGTATCAAAACTATCAAAAACTGTAAACTATATATTTATGTAGAGAGAAAAAATAATGGTCTCAGGAATAGCCAATACAGAATCAATACAGGGTAACAGACCACTCAAAAACTAAACAGTCTAAACAGTACACTACGATAAAGAACCAGGCTGAAGCTAGCAGCCAATAAGGAAAATCATCGAAGTACTGAAAGTACTCATAGAAAAATATTTAATTTGAAACCATTTTCAAAGGAATTTTTCAATAGAATTCATGTTTTCAATTAATAAATGTCAATAACACCACACATGAACAACTTAAGTCACATGGGAAGTTACGCTTTAATCGGTAATGAATGTATTATATCCAGTAATTTGTTATGAAAATTTGGAGCATATAAAAATTACTGTTCATTTCATTATCTTTATAATTCTGAAACAATTTTGCCACCTTAAGAAATAAGCCAATACATGATTTAGTTAGCCACCTGGAAATATTATTTATTTATAATTATAGTAACATTTAAATAGATTTATATAGGGTGAAAACATATGGGATTGTTTATTATTTCTAAAATTTAGCCAAAGAAAGAAACCAAAACATTGCCTAGAGTAAGGGACCCCATGAAGTACACAATGCCAAGCAAATTAATAAGATCTATTGATTACCCGGAAAGTAAAGGTTCTAGACTCACCCTGAACTTTAACATATTTTTGTTAATCTGCAAGGGATAATAGGATTTGATAAAACTGCTTTTTAGCGTTTTATTCTTTGAAACAAGACGGAATGACTATCAGGGCAAGGTATACCACCCCCAGGGCTACTCATTTCCCACTTTCAGTTTGGGGCTGTAGTGGTACCACCCGGTGGCTCCCGGGCGTCGAACACATTTCGAGTCTTCCCATCTCCCACTCTATACGTAAAAGGAAGTAGGAAATATTCGACTGGATAACATAGAGGTGCCTATTAGGTACTCCATGCCCGAAAAATATTAGTTCTCTGATACCCGGAAGTGTGGTATAGCTCACCTGAACTTTGACCATTTTTTCGCAACTTACAGATCCATGAAAGGGGTGTAATGACGGCTTGTAGAGCTTATTCTTTGAAGACAAGACGGAAATGACTCTCAGTGCGAAGGTACACACCCCCAGGGTATATCATTTCTCGCTTTTCACTTTGGGGCTGTAGTGGTGCCACACCGTGCTCCCTGGGGGTCGGGACAGATTTCAAGTCTCTATTCTCCGCTGCTATGCCGTAAAAGGAAGTAGGAAACATTCATTGGATAAACATAGGAGGGTCCTATTGGGTATCCAGGCCATAGAAAGATTAGGTCTCTGATACCCGGAAGTGTGGTATAGCTCACCTGAACTTTGACATTTCGCAACTCGAGGCTTTTTAACATAGAAACCAGTTGCTTTTTAACAAAAATGGAAAAAGAAATATTCTTATCTAGTGATTAGCCATTCAATAAATATTTTTGATTAAAACTCCACTCCGATTCTGCACCACAAGTTACTCTGAAGTTGATATTAATAGCGATGCTTGAGTTCTTCTCATTGACACATATCTTTGTAGTTTTCGGCAATCAGCGTACTTCCAACAGGCTGTTGGAATTCCAATGGGGACTAATTGTACTCCTCTTTAAAGCTGACCTATTTTTATATTCGTTATGAGGCAAAAATTCATTCAAAGCTTCTACATCGAAAAAAGAAATCTCTAGCGGGTGGCCTTTAATTCATATTCGATAATTGACGATGTATATCTATCAATAACAATGATTTCCATTCATATGTCGATTCAATATATCCCAAACGAACTAGAAATTGAAGGGACAGCCACAGAGTCTTCAGTTCTGCTTCGTTACTTGGATATTTTATGAACATTGAACATTAACGGCAACTAACTACTCAACTGTATTGACAAACGGACGATTCAGCTTCTCCATCGAACTCATATTTGTGTAGGCAATATTCCATCACACCTGCATATGGTGCTGTATGTCTTGCTCAAACTTATTCGATACGCAAGAGCTTGTTCTGCGTATAATCAGTTTTGAATCGAGGGCAAGCTACTTACAGACAATGTTGTGTTGCAGAGGTTCAAACAGTCACGATTTAAAGCGGAGCATTTCGTAAATTTATGGTCGTTATAACAATTTAGTTTACCAATATGACCTATCATCTGAGTCAAAATGCTGTCTGATGTGTTTCTTAAGCCATTATTTAAGCCGTTTTTCACACCACTGATTTGACTACGGACTTGTTCCGTTTACCTGATCAAGACTATGGCTCACGGCGGGTGTGACCGTCAAACAGGGATGCTTACTCCTCTAGGCACCTGATCCTCACTCTGGTGTGTCCAGGGAGTCCATGATTGCCCAACTCTTGTTTTTGTATTATATTTAGAGACTGACGAGATTGATCACTGTTCGTTATCTTTGCCTTTACAAGACCATAAAGGGGTTTAATGACGGCTTGTAGAAGCTATTATGCTTGTGTATAGTACATACGGTACAACGAGAAAACTGTGATACTATCAGGGGCAACTGTAGCATGACCACCCCCATGGGGTCTATGCATTATTCGGTGCTATATTTCAGTTTGGGTAATGTGATTCTCATCTACTTTCAGAGTTAACCTAATAGAAGAAGAGTAAGCAAATCATTAACCTCAGAGTAGAGAACACCATGAAGAATTAACTAATACGTATGATACTGTAATTAAAGCTCACGAACTTTAGAATCCTGTAGAATTCGGGATAAAGGGTTAATGTCAGCTCTGCTGAAGATTATTGTGAACAACTATGTCGGCAACTAGCTAATTCAGGGTAAATGTTAACTAGGCAGCCGTTATGAACTTAGATAATATGGTCGAAGTTTGAGACGGACTGATCGTAGTTAGTGTCGGACGTGACAGCTCACTCCTCCGGTGGCTGCCTCTTGGGACGGGACATATCTTTGATCGTCCAATAAGCATTGAAGTAGTCATAATCTATATACTATTACAGGGAAGTAGATAAAATTTCACTTGAAACGTCTTGAGAGTGTCCTATGTTGCGTATTGCCAATGCCATACAAATAGAAGTTGATAGTACTTGGATACCTACGATAAATGTTTTCTCCTCACTAATTAACTTTTGATATCTTTTTCTGAACTTAATCACACTAGTGATAAGGGATTTAAGACTGCTTTTAAACATTATCGTGACTGGCTCCCTAAATTGTCACAAACTCATACATGAGTGGGCTCATTGAGTACATGTGTGTTTGTTAGTGTGTACCCTATCACCATCTTCATGTTTTATGTTTCGTGCTTTTTTTTGTTGTTTCCGAAGTAGAGTATCCGGATTAGCACATGGTTGCGACTCGTTATAAATAATTTCTTGTATGCTTTTCGTAAAAATCCGAGGCTCGCAATCGAGTACAGATACGGCTAGGAATATACATCAATCAGGCAACTTGTAATTAATTCAATACAGTCCCTCCCTGGCACTCAGATCAAATGGTCCAGTCAGGCTGAACGTCACACAGCAAGAGGTAGAGGCTTAAATTTTGCAGCAGTTCCTCCTCTTCAGCGAACATTATCGGTGAATTTGGGCTGCAAATTTAGGCCTGTTCGTTTTTCGGGTGCTAATTGAATCCCTTTGAGACAGGAAGATGATCCTTAGGGTCATCAAACCTACTCAGGTAAATTTAGAAATGAATGGCACAATACACAGGTATAGGAAGAAGTGCCATTTAATTTAATGTCATCAAGCTTCTTTTGTTACCATAAAATGGCTAACCAATTTTATAAATAACTGTCCTTTAATATTATTGAGAACATAGACACTATACAAAGAAGTAAATATTAATATCGCTCATCTGAGTCATATCTCTGCACATTGCTTGCCTGTGAAATTGGGTCGGAATTGCCTCTGAATGCGAACCTGCCATACTGAGGAGGGAAAAAATAATTTCTGAGCAAAAAGGATGAAACCTACCAAATCATTCCGGACCCCTACACATTACTCACACCTAAAAAAAGAAAATTTTTCCGCAGTATAATGGACATATTGATTCACTATTAGGTTCTTGCCAAACAATCGCAATCACTTGTTCCTACCAAGATATTTCTGCAAATTCAATTTGAAAATCTTGCTCATTTTCCACTTACCGTTTATTAAAGTCGAAAGTAGAAGATTCCCGACCGAGAATTCAACCTGCCCATCCTGAAAAGATTGCAGTTTCAAATCCTGTACAAAAAGGATGGCCCCCACCTTTGATGTACTTAATGACGAAGATCACAACCATTGAAACCATTATAAACTTCTGAATTATACACAGTTTCTAGCATTAACCTACAATAGTTAACTCATGTGCTCAAGGAATTTAGCGCATTCGTATTTGCAACGGGGGCAGGAGTATGATTTGAGCACCTTACAGTAAAAATGGGGACACAGGCTCCTTGATTTTTCAAACTTAGTAACTGAAAAATGTATGTATCAGTTAAAGCGAAAGATTTTTTATTTTACGCCCGTATATACTTGAAGATAATGAGTAGATAGTACATGCACCAGGCAACACTTTAAGACAAGTAACTCATGGAGTGACATCATTCAAGAAACATGTCTTTATCTTAATCTTCGGGGAAAACCCGGACACAAAATCCTAAAGCCCCCATTCCATCACTTGGCCACATTTCGATCTACGTCTCTCCACGAATCCTTCAACGATCTAAATGAGATCGTAGTAGAATCGTGTGAATTATTAAGAACGTACGAGTTCGGTGTAGGACCGGCCAATCCAACGAACTGTACTTGCACGCTTTAGAACTAGATTAATCATCTATCAATAGTCAATTCTATGGCACATTCCATCTAACGAACTTCACCGAGTACAGTAAAGCGCTTCTTCTAGCGACTTTCCACTACCTTGCACGATTCATGCTACAACGTTTACGCAGACACCACGGACATCCTTACGATAACTACTAATCGATCTATGTACGTCGATTGTTCATACGTTCTCTCCTTACGCGTGTGCTATATATTGCGATACTTAACGCTTATACATTGTCTGGCGCTTCAGCCGGCGACTCTGTTCTTATACGATTCTCTCCGCGATCGGCCTGACTATATGGCACTTTGTTGAGACCTTATATGTGGTGTCCAGTTTAGCTGGCTTTGCATGACACTCATGGGATTCGCAGAATCCCATTCCTCCTTCAACCTAGCTTTGAAGCCTGTGGGGGTCCGGGTCACAGAAATAGATCCCTGAGCAGCACCCAGTAATGCGTTCAATGGACCGTCTCCATATAAATGAAATATTTTAGTTCGGAGTGGGACGTACAAACATAGATATACCAGACACACTCACTCAATTAGCTTTAACCTGTGCCGTGATTGAATACTTGTCAATCCCTTATTTTCTTGAAGGTTCGCACCATGATTTCCTCATAAAATGTGTAGGTATCGTGAGACGTCGATTTCATATGTATTGTGTTGTCCTATCTAATTCTCAAGCTAATGCATCACGACCGCGATCATTCTGATCAAAGTTATATTTGAAAAGTCTGAAGACTTCGGCAAACTAATCGGCATATTTTCTGAACACCGTGTGTAGATACGATGGCAGACTTTGCGAAGTACGAAGTGTATGTCGGCAATGTTTGCTACAATCTCCATCTGCAATCACGTTCCTGCGATTTGGTGAAAGATCATCGTACAATATATAACGTGGTAGACCAAGGCATTTGACTGTTTTAAATATACATTTATTTGATTCTTTTTAGAAAATTCACTCTCCCCGTAAACATTTATAATATTATAACTGATTATTATTGTGATATATTTTTTAAATCAAATATATTTTAAAACGTCAAAGTGGCCTGAAGATGCTTGTGATGGTAGATGATCGTGAACGATACGATTGGCGGTACGTACATTTGCGAATTTTGCGAAATCTCCATTATGAGTGAAATATTCTCGGTTGTGACGTAAGAACAGTAAATAATCAATCAATCAATCACCATTGCAAAGAGTTTGTTCTGACGAGCGTTCGAATCGCGAGGTTCGAAGGTTTGAACAATTATCATCAACCTCGCGGGCGACTGATTTGCTCTTGTGACAATTAAAGAATTTAGATGATCAGCGTGTCTGCGCCCTTATCAAATTAAAAAACATTAGTTCGCAGCTAGAGCGTAAACCAGAGGTCTCATATAGCTCGGCGTTCTTGTGTACCGTTAGGCCTTAAGTAAAAATCGTGAGTAGAGAGCGTGGCTATGAACGCCAGTAATGAGCGTGGTAGTATCGTGTGTGATCGTAGGCAAGAGTCGTATAGTCGTAATGTATTATCGTGCGGAAATGATACGTGATGGGAAGCGTAGTGTGAATCGTCCTAATAAATTAGCGTGACGCATTTAGTACGACATGTGCAACGACCTCAATAAGATAGAGTACTCGAACCGACGTAGCGCTCTTACCCCACGCATACCACTACAGCTGCCAGTAACGCGTCTTATTTCACCTACGACTACACTAACGAAATGTTTTGAGCATTTCAATTAATATGTTACGTAAAGCGCGCGTAGGATCTGACCCACGCTACCAGGCTACGTTCATAAACACGATCCAAGACTTCACGAGAGGACGATCATGCTACGACCTGTCACGATTAGGCAAAAAATTCAAAATCCGAGTTAGTTAACGATCGTGTCCAGTGTGATGGCGGGCTTTACTCGATAGCTTATAGAACTCGGAACCCTGCGCTTGAGAAATGTCCGATATCTCCAAAGCATTCTCGAAAGCCCATGAGGGAGTAGTAATTCGTTTTTGGCCTCTGCAGTGGAAGAGAGACCCTTGTTGGTGAAGTTCTTGGTTCCTCAGCAACGGAGTGGGTCAGGGGAATGCACGCACACGTCAGGGTTCTCGGATTTGAAGAATTCGCCTGTCCTAGTCAGGGAGGTGTTGTCTAGGAGGAGCACTTAGACCCATTTCCCTTATCAATCAGGAAGGGTTCACGCAAATGTCATTAAGGAAATACGCTTACACAAGAAGTACATCGGGCTGGTTCCAGTAAGTGCTCTACAAGCTCTATCTTGCTACTAACTAAACTACTAACAGCTGTTAAAGAGTCACTTCAAGAGATACTGTTCCAACTACATATTCCAGAACTGTGTCAATCAGATGTGAATTCTCAAAAATGTTCTAAAGAGCTTATAGAAAACTGTCAAGCTGACAAGGGAGACTTTGCTTAAAATTGAACTGCAATCAAAAAACGAAATGTTTCTCCATACTTTATACAAACAATTCCTCACTGATCACATAATTAAAAATCTAGGCTTCTGTTACAGATAATTGAGTAATTGCTTTTTGAACACGAAAGACGCGACCCGAAATACAAGTTTCTTGGTCATTGGGAAACAAGATACATATTTTGTCAGAAACCACTGTGATTGCCCACACAACGACTCTGAAGTAGATATTAAGAGGCATGCTTGGGTTTCTTACTGATAATATATTGTTAGTCTTTGGGGCCCATGTCTTCGCAACAATCCGTTGGTATTTCCTATGGGCACTAATTTGTCCCACTTATTGGCAGACTTATTTTTTATATCATACGAACCAGAATTTGTTCAGAAACTGTTACGGGATAAAAAACAAAAAAAACTTGCCGTGTCCTTCAACCTTACTATATATGGTACATATAGAACGATGTCTTATCAAATTAACACTCATAGTTTTCACAATGATCTCCATTGATATATATCCTGACGAAACTTGAAAAATAAGGACACCACCAGAATCTGACAGATGTGCTTCATATTTGGATTATTTTACTTATATTGATTCTGAATGCAGACTGACAAACTACATTATGATGATAAACATTTGATGCACTTTGACTTTGGCAATTGTCAACTTTCCTTTTTTATGTAGTAATATGTACCACTATCACCTGCTTATGGTGAGTATGATCTCTCAGTTGATTCGATACGCAAGGGGCATGTCATGCGTATGATGATTTTTGAAAGACGGAGGCCAACTACAAGGTTATTAACGAGAATCTCGTTTAAAGTCATCATTTCGCAAATTTTACGGTTGCTATTACAAATTATCACTAAGTCAATATGCTGACTGATTTGTTTCAATACCCTTTGGTTAGACCTGTCATTTTCATACATAGATTTGATGACGGGTACCCCGTTTACTTTGTTTCGACTACGGGCTCACGGCGGGTGTGACCGGTCAGCAGAGGATGCTTACTCCTCCAGGCACCTGATCTGCCCTTGCTTTTGTCGAAGGTCCGTGTTGCCCCTACACTCGATTATTGTGTGTGTTTTTGGACATTCCCTTACGTTTGATACTTTGTTACTAATCGCCATTTTATATAGTATGCCTGAGACATTTGAAGTCCTTCTGGTAGAGTTAAAGGTGGGATTGTTTATATGCTCCATGGTCTGTCCACAAGCACTACCGACTAAGGAAGATTAGTACTAGCAAGTAAAAACTCCAAGTGCTCTTCCTAGTGGTGGATGTCGGAGTAGGGTGAGTCCGTGCCAGATTGGCACTACACAAAGGATTTACCTTATGCCACCCCTATCTTATCATTAACTTAGTGAGACATCACCTGTCTAGGTTTTGGTGATTGATGCATAGGTCTGGTTTGCACACTGACCCCTCTGAGAGTTTAGTAATAGGCTCGCGCTTCCATACCAGCGAATCATAGTTCGATTTGACACCCAAGCGATCGCTACTGGATCACTCCTATGAGGAAATCAGTACAATCCCCATTCCCTCGAGCTCGGAACGCCCTCGCCAGTAGCCATGACAGTCTATCACGAATACCTACCAGGCAGCCACCTGGACACGCTGCCTTGATGTAAATAGAGCAACCGTGTACCAGTTTCCAACCAAATACTGTGTACAGTAAAGATTCCCATATGCTGCACCCACCATCCTAGTATGGGAGTTCACCTGTGGCCACCAACTTAGTGCTATGGACCCAGATGTCACCGGTTGACTGCCCAGTATATCACTATGCTAACCTGCAAACCGGAAGGGGTAAGGAGACAGGAATTTCTTCAGGCCCAGAGGCATCAGCACCCTAGCCAAGTCATCGGAAACACCTACCCATACTGTGCTCCAGTAGTACCAATTTACCCCATGCAAGCATTGCAATTACCAAGTCTACCCCTCAGACTCGGAGCAAAGCGAAATACAAGAATCTGCATTTTGATGACAAGTGAGTTGAAACTAAATTTTGATGAATTTTGAGGTGGCCTGCATTTAACAGTAGACGGCAAAAAAAAACAATGATCACATCTGCTTGCTTTGGGTGGATCCACCATTTACTATTACGCTCTGTCTACTGGAGATATCACCCAACCTTAGTTTTGAAGAAATCCTGGAGAAGTTAGACAAGAGTTTCAGTCCTCAACATCAAACATAACTCACCAGTTGAAATTCCAAACAGTCAAACGAAGTGAGACTTTGAAAACGTTGGCAGAGCGATACCTACTTCGGCAAGCCGGACATTCCTGACTCTACCTGATGTTCATTGCCATGCAGTGATACGCTTATGGTATGGAACAAGGGACCGTGATCAAGGCCTTTTGCTCTGAACTAGAACATAAAATTGTTGACGAGGATGTCGATCGGATGCAGTATTTTCTAAAATCTCGCTGAAATTGCTCCCCCCTCCCCCCACGAAGCCGTAAGTAAGTGGGAGATTAATGGACTTTCTCACGACATAGACAACAGGAACATTCTCAGAGATCGGTTAGAACGAATGCTGTCTGACATGTTTCATAGCAATTGTTAAGTCTTTTTCATATATATTGATTTGACTGCGGATTACTCCTTTTACCTGCTAAAGGCAATGGGCTCACGGCGGGTGTGACCAGTCAACTAGAAGACTCGTACTCCTCCTAGGCACTTGACCTGTCATGAGGTCGTGTTTGCCCAATTGAAGCATTGTATTCTAATTGGGACTCACGAAATTGATCATTGTTCGTTATATTTGCCTTTTCATGCGAAATATAGAAGCTGCTTCGAAACAGTGCTTGTTCCCTTGGGCCTTATCCATTGGCACCTCACCCTATCTAACACACCAATCCTACCATTTCGATAGGAAATGCCCTGGCACCATGTGCCAAACAATGACCCGCTGTCACTATCTATTAGGAACAACCACCAGCTCCAGCATCACTCTGGGGCTCCATGGTCGAAAGGTGATTCTCGGTATCATTATCCAGATACTAACCGCGAGAGCCCACTAGTTTTTTAAGCTTTTCCGTAGCCAATAACGCACTTGGGCGCCTCTTAGGAAGACTGTTGGTGAGTTGTCACATGTACAGAGGCGATATATATCAAGGAACAGACATGGAGTTCCTATGTGAAGCCAGGACGTTGGGGGAAGCGTTAGTTCAAGCGTAGGCGTGTGCGTTTTGAGGCAATCACCTTTCCCAAGGATAATAGGGAGGAGGAAAATGATATATAGTAGATTGGACCGGGGTTTGATCGCCTAGGGAAATGATTCTTTGAAACCAGGAATGATAGGGCTCATGGAGGATGCCCAAGTAATCGGTACGTTTCCATTATAGCCAGGTTCTCAACGGA
>CAJDSM010050004.1:0-10548 GCA_903981925.1 Ostrea lurida | reverse complement strand
TCTCTTAATCTCTTTCTGAATTTCTCCTCATCTTCTTGTCTCTCTTTCTCAATCAACAACCTGATTTTCTCTTTCTCATCGTATAATGTCTTTGAAGTATTTCCTCTCTCACTTTTGCATTTAATATCCATTTGTTCTCTAGATGCTTACTTGATTTGTTTAGACTCTTTCTCAACATTGCACACTCTCCTTCTAATCCTCAATAACGTGTTCCTCTTCTTCTTCGAAGTATTCTTCTTCAATCACCTTATCACTTTCTTTCTCTTTTCTCCTGATTTCTCACTATAGACCCTCATTTACCTGATCTTTCCACAATTCTTTGACAAAAAAAACACTGATTTCTTTAAGACTTTGATCTTGCACGTCAGATGAAATGAATTTAGTACATGTTTGATCAATGTTTGTTTGTTGTGTCTCTACATTTTGTTGTAGCACTGATTCTATCTTAATGACGCCCTGATCTAATAAAGGGTCCCTAATTCTACTCGGAATATTTTGAGTAGTTTTCAGATCTTCCAATACTAGTTCCCCCTTATTTCTACGCTAAGCAATGATTGTATTAGCTCTTCTTTCTCCAATTCTATGAATTGATAACAGGTCTTCCAATGTTGCTTTGTTTATGTTAGTTGTGGTAGTCATGATTTTATTTACTACCTACACAAAAAGCATATTCTAGAAATTTTATTCATGGGGGTAATTTTGATCTTATACCCTCCTAGCCTACACAAAAACTGTATGGGACGATTTCCTAACACAGATGTTTGTTGATTAAGTCATCAGACACTCCGACGACGAAATCAAGTGCGTGGATATGGATGTTGAAAAATGTGTTCATGTAGACTATAAACAATGGCAAAAAATATACAAAAAGACAAAAAATACACACAAAAAATACAAAATACCGCGTAATTGTATGGAAATCCCAGTGTATGATCCACACCAGAGATCAGAAATTCCCAGTGTAACGTTTTACAACAAGAAAAAAAATTGTTATCAAATAAACGATCGCGTGTTTTATCAAATTGCCGACTTCTGAACGACCAAATGTTGTGAAATTATAACGTGGTATATGCTTATCTACCATAAATGCCCGCGTTAGTGAAGTAACTCACCACAGGCTGGTTGTCCAGGATCTCTGAAAAGGCCTGTTTCTCGTCGGGGACTTAGAGTGACAACTTGCTTTCCGGCGGTCTTTGTTACATGAGTATATAATCGGAAATGTCGAAGCCCGATCTTAAATATAAACGATTATCACTACATATATATGATGGCAGCGGTGGGATTTTGTGATTCTGGAATGGAGAAAATATATTTTGTAGAAAATTGCTGTTTCAGAAAATGTTATATCAAATTCATCTAATTTTGGAATTTTGATTTCAGTTCAAATTGAAAGTGTTTGATTCTCTGGTGTGTAGTCAATCATGTCATTGCCTCAGTGGGTTCAGGATGCAGTTGATAAGGGTCAAAATTTGTCAGATTGTCTGAAGTTGTGGAAATATGCTACAGCAGTTGAGAGACAAACGTGATGCAGAGAAAGAGAGAGAAAAAGAGAGAGAGAGAGAGAGAGAGAGAGAGAGAGAGAGAGAGAGAGAGAGAGAGATATGGAACTACAGCGCATTATCATGGAGACAGATGCAGAGAAGCGAAAACTAGAGCATGAGAGGGAGAACGAAAAGCAAATACTGGAACTTGAGAGGGAGATGGAGGAAAAACGGTTACAGGTAAAAATGAGAGAATTAGATTTACAGGAACAGCCATTGAAAGCCAAGGGTAAAACGGTCGATAGTGAGACAAAAGAACAGATGCATGAGGTAAAGTATCCACTTCCCAAATATGTAGAAGGTGAAGATATTTATTTTTTTATCAGGTCATTTGAAAGATTAGCTAGACTGCACAAATGGCCAAAGGCAGCGTGGGCCTTACGACTAGTTCCACAATTGACTGGTAAAGCACTAGATAGTTACGCACGGTTGGGGGAAGCCGAGTCAAATGATTATGATGTCATCAAGAAGGCCATACTCAAAAGGTATGGTTTGACGGCCAGTACTTATAGGAATAAGTTTAGAGCTTGTAAACAGGATCCAAATGGAACGCTCAGAGAGTTTTATACTCGATCGTTGAATTATTTTGAGCACTGCTGTCAAATGGAGAGAGTTGGCGATAACTTAAGAGCATTGGTAGATATGATTATGAGAGAGCAGCTGATCAACAGTTCGTCGAAGGATTTACAGGTATGGTTGAAAGAATGGAAACCAAAATCCGTAGAAGGAATGACAGAGTTTGCTGAGACATATCAGAGTGCACATCGAGGGTCTGTTATCATGAACAAAGTTCCTACAGAGAATAATCCGAAGGATAGTAAAGGTAAGTTTCATCAACAGAAAACTGCATCCGTTAATTCACAAGGTAAATCTGAGAAGAAATGTTTCTTGTATCACAGAACGGGTCATTTTATAAGTAAATTTCCAATACGCAAGTCAACGGATATGGAAACCAGTACTGAAAAGCAATTGGCTGGAAAATAGATACTTGGTCAGTCGCAGGAAAAGACAGGTTTAGTACATTCACCAACAATAGCAAGAAAGGGGCGAGCTTTAAAAATACCAGTGACGATGAGGCAAAAAGGAATCAAAGAGGACACAAGGAGCAAAGGTCTAAAAATTGAGTCCAGTATTGTCAACGGTGAGGAAGTGTCTGGTTTGTGAGACACGGGATGCACATCAATTCTGGTGGTGGAGAAGTTAACCAGAAGAGATGATCTTACAAGGGGCGTAAGCGAGGTGACACTGGCAAACGGATATTCAGAAAAATGTCCGGAAGTTTGGATTGAAGTCGATACAACCTATGTGAAAGGTAAGGTGTTGGCTTTAGTTATGACTACCCCATTGCAGATTTGATTATTGGAGATTACACACAGGTAGGTATCTCTGCTGATAAGAGTGGCATTAAAGAAATGTCAAGGTCAGAGGAAGATATTTGTCAGGCTGTGGAGACCAGATCATCCGCGAAGAGAAAACCGGTTGAGGAGGAGATGCTAAACATTGGTCCTGAGTTTGAGGCATACTATTCAAGAGAGGACGGGATCGATAAACAGAGAACAGATCATACGTTAGATGTCTACAGAAACTGTGTTATTGATAATGTAACAGAGACATTTTCATGCCTCTGCTCGATTGCTCTGCTGAGGATCCGAACCCGGGACCGTCGGCACAGCAGTCCAGTGCTCTACCGATCACCTAAAGGGGTTAACCCTCTAGCCAAGCTAGTAGGAAGGGCCTGTATCTGACACTACCACTACATTGTCCCCCCTCCAGAAACGAGAGAATAGGACGTTCCGGACTATCCCAGCATAGTGCCAGCGCCTGTGGGGCAAGTTCTTGGGGGCAATCACTCCTCACCCGCTCCAGGATTACCCGGGGTCCCAACTGGCGCCCAATTTAACAGAGACCATTTTCAATGCCATGGTGCTGAGGATCAAAACCGGGACCTCTGGCACAGCAGTCTCAGTGCTCTTCTACGAATTGAGCTAAAGGGTTAACCCTTCTAGCCAAGAGTAGTAGGCAGGCCTGATATCTCACACTACCACATTGTCCCCCTCCAGAGAGAGAGGCGTTTTCCGACTCTCCCAGATGCCAGCGCCTGGGGGCCGAAGTTCTGGGGGCAATCACTCTCACCGCCAGAGATTACCCGGGCCCAACGTGGCAGCCATGTAACAGAGACATTTTTTCATGCCTTTGCTTGAGGAATTCAAACCCCGGACCTCTGGCACAGCAGTCCAGTGCTCTACCGATTGAGCTAAAGGAGTCTAAGCCCTCTAAGCCAGAGCTAGTAGGCAAAAAGGCCTATGTATCTCAACACTACCACATTGTTCCACCACCAGAGGAGAGCGTCCCGACTCTCCCAGAGTGCCAGCGCCTGTCGGGGCGAAATGCTTGAGGCATTTACAATGGTGCCAAAGACGAAGTGCTACGTATCGCCGAGAAAGGCATGTTATACAGACATTTTCAAATCAGACTCAAGTAGAATAGTGATGAAACAGTTACTAGTATCGTCAAAATTTCGAAGTCAGATTCTAAAACTAGCACATGCTATTCCCATGGCAGATCATTTTGGAATAAAGAACAACAACAAAAGAGATACTGAAGTATATATGCTTTTGTCAGGGATTTTGATGACACTAAGAAATACTGTAGGTCATGTTCAAAAATCGTCAGAAGGAGAACATCAAAAAACCAATGTGAGATGATTTTCACACCTACATTTTTATTTATTTAACATTTACAGTTTGGCCTTCCTCAATTATTTTGTAGAATCATTAGAATTTTAATTTTCTGCTTGTCTATTCATCTGTGCTTCTGAATCTCAAATCAAATCTTTGTTTACCAAAGTTATAATAGGTAATTCTGAATACTCTTGGGGTTTACCGGGACTTGTGGAACAAAAACTACACAGCCACAATTCATTATTCAAACTCCAGTGTATCTTTTAACATTGATGATGAAAACATTATCAGTCGCGCCGATACTATTATTTAAAAACATATTAAATGCAAAGGAATAACAAACTAGTGATTTCAATCTCCGTAATCCTAAAAGAATACAAAAACAAGAGTGGACAAAACATTCGGACCCCTGAACACCAGAGGTGGGATCAGGATGCCTAGGAGGAGCTTAAGTGTTCCCCTGTTGACGGTTCATACGCCGCCGTGGCCGTATAGTCTTGAGGTAAGGGTAAACAAACAATCCGTACGTCAAAAATCAGTGGGTTGAAACGCTTAACAATGGGCTATGAAAACATCAGACAGCATTTGACCCTCAATTGTAGGTCATATTGGTAAACTAAATTGTCTTAGAACGACCATTAGAAATTGCTGCCTTTTTAAAGTCGACCGTCTGAAACTCCCTGCAACCCCAAAAACTTGTCCTGTAGTAGCCTTACTCGATTTTGAAAACTGATTCATACGCAGAACAAAACTCCTTTGCGTAATCGAATAATTGAGAGACCTGCACACCATATGCAAGTGATGATGGGAATATTGCTACATAAATATGGGAAGTTGACGATGGAGAAACTGAAATCGTTCCCGTTTGTCATAAAAGATTGAGTAGTTTAGTTGCCTCTAATGTCAATGTTCAATTAAATTTCCAAGTACATGTTGTTTCATTCTCATTTTGTTTAATACTGGGGTCCTTTCTTCGCGATCAATCTTAACTGTGTTTCTAAAATTAAATAGTGGTAAGTATAATTTCCCCATTGTACTTTCTACAGCCAAGCCAGGACAAGTTGCTGTTATACATTTAAATATGTTTTACGTTATATTATTATGAATAAAATATATCATTCTTCTAATGCTTCCTGGCAATGTTTTAGTTGACACAACCAATATATCTCGATTCACAGTCGCATAGTAATTCGTTGTTGACGATGTCTTCACCCGAAGGTTTCATTTTACCTAAACATGGTTTTCACCATTTCAAGGGTAATGGCTACGGCGGGTTCTTGTGTGAACACGGTCAAGAGGATGCTTATCCTTCCTTAGGTGTTTGTCCAGGATCCGGTGTTTTCTAAACTCTTGTTTTTGCATTCTTTCTTGGACATTACGAGATTGATTCATTTCGTCTATATTTGCCTTTACATATACTCGTTAGACCCATCACATGTAATGACTGTAGCCTCTGTTTATATTTGTTTTACCATTTTTTGTATTTACAAAGTGAACATCCCTGGGAAAGATAGTTTAAACACTAACCAGGACTTTCTGTAATGAATTAGAGATTAATAATTTTATCACGGACCTATCGTTGTTGTTGTAACATGGTCACATCATAAGTAACCATAATTTTAATGAGGTCAATAAAATAACGGGTGTCAAAATTAAGAACTGAGTAAAGAAGAGCCTGACTATTGGTTATGAAAGATGTCAGAAACTAAAGGACCATTGAAATCTTAGCAATGACTTTAATTTTGTATTTCAGCTGCTACTTATTATCATTACAACGACTATAGAACTTGCAAAAGTGCCGAGATTATAAAAACACCCATCATAAATGATACCTATATCTGAGAGTGCGACACGCTCTAAGCACAATGGTATATAACCTAAAGTGGAATCAGATATCTGGTACAATATGTTGATTAAGATTGACATTGAATAATAAAGAATAATTAAAACAGTCATCATAAAAGGTAAATGTGATACTCAATTGGCCAGACTAATGTACAAACTATAAAAAGACATTGTGTCTTACAAAAAATTAGAAAAGAGCAATTAATTTCTCTAAATTATTGCATGCAATAAATAAAAAACATCCTATTCATTAAACATATATAAAAATACAATTACTACTGAATACTAGAAATTTTGTTCAGCTGATCTTGGTCGTAAAATGCCGATTTTTTATTGTAAAACATAGTTATTTATACAAACATTCAATGCCATCTCTTCAGTTGGAGAAAATTTCTGCGTTACTTGAAATGTGGTTCTATAGGGTGGTTTGTTCTACAGCTTTGTTTGTCACGAGGTAAGTACATATATTTTTTAACATCGTAGTAATTATTATTTTAAGCTTAAAGTGTCAACTTCATTTAGGTTGCATTAATCTCAACACAGGTAAATTTTAGAGACTGTGAAATAGAAAAGGAAATAGCTTCTTTAATGGAATCACAGCAGATTTGGTGGGTCGACAGGGGATGCTTACTCTTCCTAGGCACCTGATCTCACATATTCTCCAATGTTGATTAAAATGAAGTATGTTTTCTATTTACAGTTCGTAAAGCAACTAAAACCACTATTGTAAATCATGACAACAAAGCTTTGATAAACAGCAATAAAAATGGACGAATTTTAGGAGTACCAGGTAAGATTGAAATAATTTTTACTATTGTATGAATTTGGTTTAGATATTAGTAGAATAACTCTGTTATTTGTTTTGACAAGTCGAAAGGACAGGATCTGTCAAAAATCATTGTAACAAAGATTCGTTCGAGAGAAATGAAGAATCGTGTAACGTTGAAATCATGCTCACTTATATATGATTTCGATGCTGACATTGATGAGTAAAAGTAGCCGACATGCTATTTTTTTTTACGACAAATAATGGTTCTCATCTGTGTAAAAGCTAGACATTTACGATATTTGTTTGTCTTAAAAGACGACAGCACCCCTCCGACGAGTGATAATTCTAATACACATCCTGATGACTGAGATACAGTGTATACAAGACATTACTCTAATAATATAACAAAGACATGATGAGAGATCTACGAGAGACAATGCCAATGAGATATTACAAAAACATGTACTAGAGAATATACACAAAGACATGACTGCTTCCAGGATATTACAACATGAAACAAATGATCAACATGATGAGAGGAAGATGTCATTGTTTTTCAAGGTCAAGGTCGTAGTGTTAGTTTTTAGGAAAATCTTATAGGTATGATAGAGATCAAAATGTATTTGGGCTAAGACTCTCAGACTTTGTACCTTGGTATTTCACGGGTGAAATGTGTGTCAGTATGAAAGAACAAGAGTAATACCAACTTGCATTGGCATAATACACCGGTACAAATTTTAGTTGGATTCAATTTCAGCACAGTTAGTGTTGTCGTTCAAGTGCTAATTCATTATTATGTAAAGGCAAATATAACGAACAGTGATCAATCTCGTAAGTCCTAATTAGAATACAAAAACAGGAATTGGGCAATCACGGACCCCTGGACACACCAGAGGTGGGATCAGGTGCGTAGGAGGAGTAAGCATCCCCTGTTGACCGGTCACACCCGCCGTGAGCCCATAGTCTTGATCAGACAAACGGAACAATATGTGTCCTTCACTTGGAAAAAGGTGCATACCTACATGTAGTTACCTAGTCTCCTTGACGGTCCTAGCCCAAATACAAATTGGTCTCTATCATACCTATAAGATTTTCCTAAAGGCTAACACTACGACCTTGAATTCTGACCTTGAAAATGAAAACCTGAATATTCTAAATTATATGTCAGACCTGGTGTATCCACGATGTGCGTGATATGTTATGTTAATGAGACTGGAGAAATAGGAGATAGCCATATCATTGAATACATGTAATAAATCATAATCACGTTAAGAGAAAGAATGGTGATACAGAATTTGCTAAAAATGAAAAATTGATGCTGATTGTGTGTTCCTTTTAGAAAACGTTGCAGTTTTTGGATAGCATTCCACTGGTCCTGGTTTCTAAATCTGTGCGGATTCAAATTAAAAGTATTCAAAACATTTTGAATGGATTTTCATAAATGTAATACCACATAAATGCAAGGATCAGGAATGAGAGAACGGGATTTATAAACATATAACAGGCCATTTAATACTTGTCATAAAGAAATAAAGAAATTTAAGGTCACAATTTTAAGAGTGTTGCAAGCTGATTTAATCAGGCCATGTACAATGAAAAACTATATATACAAAACACTAGTCATCATGCATACAAAAATGCCAGAATCTAACTATAATGTTAGTAAAAACAAAAAAGGAAAGAAAAAGAAGATGCGTTAAGTTTATCTAAGCAAACTCCTGTTGCTACTATTATTCCAAGAGGATAACATTCTTCTTTATTATGTTAATATCAAGGCAAAGATAACGAACAATGGTCAATGTAAAGGCAAATATAACAAGAATTGGGCAAACACGCACTCTTGGACACACCAGATTTGGGATCAGGCGCCAAGGAGGAGTAAGCATCGCCTCTTGACCGTTTGTCTTGATCAGGTCAATATACAACTTAAAAAACATTACAATCAGATTTAATGCCAAGAAAATTGCATTTGTTTTGTTTGTTTATGTTGTTTCCATTCCAAAATTTACTGTCATGTAGATATGCTACAAGATTTAGATGTAGTGAATCAAATGTTAGGCTATTCATGGAGCTTAAGGCCAGAAGAAATTCGGTGTTTTGTATTTTATTATCATTATTATAATTATTGCTCTGCATATCAGTAGTGTACAGACGTGTTTCATACCAATGGTTAGGCTGTTGATTTTACAATGGATTTGATTACGAATCATCCTGTTTACCTCATCAACACAATGGATCACGGCAGGTGTGACCAATTGACACTGGGTGTTTACTTTTCCTAGGCACTTAATCCCACCTCTGGTATATCCAGGAGTCTGTGTTTGCCTATTTTTTGTATCTTATTTAAGACTTTAATAGATTAATCACTGATCGTTATCTTCACCTTTTCATTTAGCAATTTTGATACAATTTTGTATCTATGTTCAGTTATTGATATTTTTTATCTAATTATTTCTTTTTTACCCAAAAAAAATTATATCCATACTTTTAAAAAAAAATAAATTCATTTTTGCATAAAGATTTCGTTCCTTGCTTATATTTCGTTTGCTTTAATGTGCTTCCGGAGTTTCAGTATATCAGACTCTATTTTACATTTAATTTTATTTTTGTTGAAATATTCCTAGTTGTTAAAATCGTAGCTCTATATTGATAAAGATTGATATACACACTGCTCACATTTTTGAAGAAATGACTATCATTTCAAATGAAAGTAAAACATAACAGGTGTAAATATAACATTCACAATGAAATGAAGCAATCATTGGCATAGTGATAATACGTGGAAAACATAAAATGAATCACTGAATTATACCACACATGTGATACTGATTGCTAAAAGAGAAAATTGATATTGAAACATTGAAAATGAATTTAAAGCCAATCTTTAAAGGAGAAATGTAAAAGCTGTGTGCAGATAACAAAAGACCAGTGATGAAATTAGACAACAATAAAGAAATTTGTTGTCTTAGAGACAACCTGGAAAAAGTATATAATTCTCCACAAAAGCATTTGTTGTAAAAGTCTATTCAATTTTATAAAGACACAATTAGAAATGAATCATGAATTATAAAAATCTATATTTAAAATATGTAACAGATGGTCTTACTGGTAAAAATGCGGAGTTTATGTTTAGAAAGCTTTGTATTTATACAAACAATTCCTTTGGAGTAAAATCTGGTAGTCAGAAGATGTGGGCCTACAGAGTGATTATCCTTGTGGTACTGTTACACATGTGCATGTCACGCCGTAAGTACATGTACATCTATTTTGTAATACATGTTACATTACGGTTTTTATTCTATGTTACTTAATACGTTGACTCTAGTCATAAGATTTTCACTGCAATACTTCATGTACATTGATAAGCGAGGGTTACAGACAAAGATACTCCTACCCACTCACTTCAAAAATTATAGAATTTGAATAAATTGGAAATGTACTATATATTTGTCATGAAACCACATTTATTGTTGCGTTATTCATATAAAAAATCTTAATTTGAAAATTCAATGTTAGATCATTACCCGATATCATTACCCGAAAATTGAAATCCCTCGAAAATGTCTTTTTATTTGTACATTTCAATTACTGATCTTCGGTGATGCTTGGTTAGGTACTAGAAAACTGCACATGCACAGCTAAGCAATATAACATTTTATGCTTTCCAAATCGTGGATATCCAATGGTCTCTGTAAGAGAGTCTTTCTACATA
>CAJDSM010050003.1:0-18539 GCA_903981925.1 Ostrea lurida | reverse complement strand
TACGACCCCGAGGTATATTGACAGATTTGGTGGTGTATCCGGCAAAGCCGGTACCCCGGACAATCCGCCCCCAGACAATATTAACAGGACCAAATTACTACACCCCCCCCCAGCCCCCCCCCCATGTTGAGGAGGGATGTCCCCAATCCGAACCTTTTCCTACTCTAGCTTATCATTGACCCCCCAAACCTGTACCTACGTGTCAAAAAACAAACACAAAATTCAAATTATTCCAATAATATACAATTATCGATCAATGAACTTCGACGGGCACAAACATCCATGGACGATCACAAGTTCCAGCAAGGAACAACCCGTACAACAGCTGGGTTACGAGATAGCAGGGTTCCCCACCCGCACTTTTTGGGGCCTCTTGATGTGCGGAGTACACTTCGCACCGACTCATTAATTTCTCCGACTTCCTTCGATGACGAACCTAGGTTGTCCTGGTACACTGGCCCCTAATCTGGACCGTAACAGCCAACCCCCACGACCAATAGGGAACTCGTGTAAACCATACAACAAGAGCCATCCTGTTCATACACGAGATCTTTGTGCGGTGGACTCTCTCGGCAGCCAGAGACGGAACACTCGATTCCACCAGAACAAATCAGACGCACAACCCCGCAAGCGCGGGACCCGTTTCAACGTCAACGTAACATCTGACCAGCACAGCATACTTAGTCAGGTGCTATCTGGAACAAGGCTCGTACGGCAAACAGAAACGCCACCGCCTCATACGGGTGGAACATCTGTGAAAATCGACCATGCTCATCAGACAGTTCACGAAAGCCTGACGTCTCATCAGCATGGATGTCCACACAGACACTCATACACCAAGCTCATGCAATACAAAACCGACGTCCGCTGGAATAACCCAGACTCCCCAACACAACACTGAGTGCTAACCTTCATCTCCATCTCGTCCTCAGCATCCGAGAATGAAACAAACCTCCATGTCATGTTCCACAGGGATAACGTGCGATAACCTCATCACACCGTCCAGAAGCGTCAGACCATGCCCCAACCAGACAACCATATAGAATACCATGCCAGATGCCGTCACACCTCAGTAAGAAAACTGCCTCCAATCGTTACGACTGCTCAATGCCACTAGCACCCACCATACCTTACATTCAATCATCAAACAAGTGGAAGTGATCAGTATCAGAGTATTGCTGCTTCAACAGTTGTGTACAGATCACCAATTCAAAAATGCCCAGGAGTTACCCGAAAGTCGTACCATTTAGGAGCTAACACTATCTGCTGTGTTTCACTGCCAACACCCTGAGACAACACCAGCTTCAGTTGCCCCCTAGCTTCACCAATTCTCACCTGTCACCCGGTAGGATCCGGTCTTGTGCGAACCCGTGTTCCGACACTAAATCACTTCCGGCCAAACTGAAACCTAAACCTGTCAGACACAAAACCTTCATGCCTACCCCCGACACATTACCACTCTGTTTCATGGACGTTCAACCCATGACACACACCTGTCAACAACCTGAATACTGCAGCACATGGGAGACCATTAAGGGTACGGCAACTTGCCCGAAACCTAGTTGAAACTCCAGCCCCGAAGATAGACCAAATAGAAATGCCATGTAGGCAACTCGTGATTCTCATCCGTTACTACTGACCCTGCTGAACTGAGTCCCCAAGGTTTACGGAACACTTGCCCCCAGACCTTATTTGGAATCAGCCTTGAATATGAAGCAGCTGAATATGCGCTGCTGTACTTCATACATCAGAAACCTACAGCCCCCTTACTACTGCCTAACAATGGGATCTCGACCTAGACCTGTCATAACGTTCCCCACCATGTACTGAAAGGGCGAGTGAACCAAAACAAACCTGAATACTGTTGCGATTTCCCATAATCTACTTCACTTAACTGAGAGCCCTAGAACTGAGACTTACAACTGCCTGCCTTGGATCAAGACGTACTGGTGATTTGGTTCAGGAGGAACTTCCGCACGTCGGACAGGCATATGCTGGAGCTGGAGTGGTCCTGGACATATCACTACCAATAATTCCCCCTCACCCCAAATGCCCAGTGCTTAACGTAGGAAATATCCCGTATCCCCAAACAAGAATCCTCATCACGCTGGGCTTCTTTAGCATGCCGGGATCGACAAATGGCCAAGCTGTTTAAACCATTCTGATAAACCCTCACCATCTGGGCTTCCATAGACATCAGCTGATCAAGGAGTAGGCCAATTCCGTTCTAAATGGTTAGATAGAACCAACACACTACCAAAACGTGCTTTCCCGGTTTGTAGATGGGCAGCTGATTGAACGTACGGTACAGCTGATCGAGCTGATCAGGACCCTTACCAGTACAATTTGGGCTTCCTATTTTTATTAAGGGTAACTTGATGGTACTATGGTTAATTGATCAAGCAACCATGCCCCCGATTGATTCGTAATACCCTGGCCAGAAACTTGCTAATTATTCCCTCAAAACTGTTCATTCTGTCAGTCCAATATCCCCCTGTGGCCCCGCATCCATTCTCGGAATATCCCGGACACGCCCCACGTGCCTATCCCTCGGAATACCTGCACCCGGCGGGACCCTGCATCCCCTACCTGGGGACGCGCCAAGCTTCCCTGCTCGACAGCCTTACCCCCGGGATGCCCCCTCACCATGCAGCCTGGTCCCACTGAGCTACCTCGACAGAAAACGCACGCCATGAGAAATCAATGACAACCAACTAAAAACCAGAGCTAACAAGCCAAGTATCCCTTAAAATAAGCTAAGGCAATCCATAATAACACCAATCACTGAGATTTCGTAAATTTCCAATTATGCGCTCCCACCGTGCGACCAACAGCTTATGATCCGCTACCAGGTGGGCTAAGCCCATCAATCAGTCGCCAAAAAAGTGATTTTCCTCCAAAATATAAACAATTAGAAAACATTCGTGACACAGTCCTTCTCTTGCTCAAAAAACAAGATATAATAGAAAAGCACCCAAAATATACATATAATCCCCAGAGTAGTAACACGTCTATTCTCTTACCAGACCACGAGGTATATATACAAGATTTGGGGTTGTGTACTTCGGCCAAAGCCGGTACCCCGGAACAATCCGCCACCAGACCAATCTTAACAGACCAAAATTCACTTACCATCAAGTCGGTACGGAATCTTCGTATTGAACACAGTGAAAAAAGGTCTAAACATGCTACATTTTTAAATTGCTTTCCATGGCATTTCAACCATCCAGAAACGTAATTACATTTGTGATTAGAAATCATGACAATCATTAAAAATGTTTAGTGGCGGGATATAGTAAAATTAAGTATCAAGTTCTATCAATAAGTGCAGAAACAGGAAGTGTTGTTTTAATTGGACAAAAATATTGTCTTTGCAAAAATTAATTCCTCGAGTATAATTCCCTTACCATTGATTTTAATGAAATATTAATTAAATTTCTCTGACGAAAGTAAAGTACTTGTGTATATTATTATTTATGTAAACATTCTTAGAAATATACTGAAAAACCCACGGTAACCACACGTAGACATTACGTCACGTTACGTAACAAGGCAATAATTTTGAGTTGTGTGCTAAGACCACAAGGAATACTTTACAATTTTTTACATAGTTTCCTTTCATTGTGTAGACTATAGAATCAGTTAAAAAACATAATTGAGAAAATTGCTGGGAACCAATAATTTGTTAGTTTGCTGATGAAAAAGAATTGCCCTGAATAGGGGCGAATAACTCTCGCTATAATCAGTCATACAGCTTTCCGATTCAATTTTATGTTTGTTCATAAATTAAAAATATTGAAAACTGAAAAAAAATATTAATAATTAAATAAAAGGATGGAAATTAAATTTGTTATCATGTATCGAGATATGGTTATGTATAAAAATAGCTCAAACGAACTTTTGATATATAACACCCCAAAAATCTCGCCACAGCGGTCCAAGTCACAGCTCGAAGTCAGTGTACTTACGTTTAGAAATGTCATTATGCAACGTTCATAACAGAGGACATACAACATTCCGTTAACGTATTACAATGAATTATTAAGTTATTGTCCACATTTAAAATATGTATATTGCGGACACCCCCCCCCCTCCCCCCCCCTATTCTTTTACACCGGCATCACCCCCCCCCCCCCACCCCCCTTTTCAATTTAGAAAATATGAAGGAAAGGATAACGGAAATTCTGTTTGATCGGCAGTTTTAGAAGACGGTTCTTTAAAACTCTTTGAAAAAGCGATGCTTCGTGTCTCCGAACGATTTTAACCAGCGGTTGGAAAACGAAATGTTGAGGGGAGAGATAAGATAGAATAAGGAGACGTGGGAGGGGAGCGAGGGGGATACAGGGCGGCAAAACGAGCAGTTGAGGAGAGAGAGAGAGAGAGAGAGAGGAGAGAGGAGAGAGAGAGAGAGAGAGAAGTACGAGAAAGATAGAGAAGAGGAGAGAGAGAGAGAGGAAGAAGAGGAGAGAGAGAAAACGGCGCCGCCACAGAGAGGAACTACGCCGGGGGTGCGAGACAAAGAACGCGGGCGGGTACAAACAAAGAACACACAAAAGACAAAAAAAAAAGGAGGAAACCAAAAAAAAAACCAAAAAAAAAAAAAAAAAAAACAAAAAACCAAACCCCCCCCCCCTCCTCCTCCTTCCCCCTCTCATCCCCTCCCCTTTCACCCTCCGTCCCCCCCCAAAAAAAAATAATATGCATGACATAATAAGCTATATGTTACCTTTTCATGAAATGTGCTATGCAATAATACGTGAACTAATGTATGCATATTGCACGCATATTCTATAGTATTTTTTTACCAGAGCAGCTATATCCCTTGATGCACGGGAGAAGAAGGTCTTGCAAAAAGTTTCAGTCTGTTAAATCTTATGTCAGCAAATAATGAATAAACCCAAGATCATCTGCTAATATAATTTTGGTGGTAGTTTTTGAATAATATTGTAGCCAAACATTTTTTTTCTCCGCACTCCTGAAAGTGTGCGTGGTGTTTATTGGCGATGACTACACGTCAGTGGAAGGACGGTGCGGTGGACCCAATATTACGGAAAGTTCGTAGACGTAGACGTAAACGTGTGTGCGCAATTTGAGGTAGTTGACGTTAAATGCATAGAGTTAGCGATGTGTGAGATGCTGCCGTGAAATAAAAAACAAAAAAAAATAGATAGAAAATCAAATAGAAATAGTATATAGACGGAAAGGAAAAGCAATAGACATTACGCAGGCAACACGTATATCAAAGAGGAATAACAGGCGAGCTTAATACTTGAAGAACAACAGGGAGCAATAGCTATAACAAGCAACGTTCTGCTACATTGACGTATATGTAAAACAATATTGAAATTCCATGATTTATAGGAGAAAAAATATCTATGAATCAATCCTGCATATGTGTTTTATGTTCTCCAGCTTTTTTCTATACGCAAAAATGTTCTATCGCGTCGTAGCAATTAATTTTCAAAATCGAGGAACCAAGCCTTGAACTGATAAACACTTGATCTATCAGGGGTTTCCAAATCTACGATTAGAAATCAGGCAATTGCAAATTTAGATGAGGGTCGTTATACTAAGTGTTGATCATACAACACCCCGCCCCCCCCCCCCCCCCGCTAGATAACGCTTTGTCGATTTTTAAACAAGAAACACCACACTCCGATTCTTGTAAGTATGCGCTAACGTAGATATCACATGTCCCTTAGCGGAAATGCTTCGATGCGTTTTAAAATATGAGGGGGGGGGGGCACTTCCACACTCTCAATATTCGACAAAAAGGTCAATGGGGGGTGGTGTGTTAGACGATAGGGAGTGTTCCAAAAATGGTGCCAACAACTATCTTCATATTTAATAATTTTATTTTTCGATCGTTGAGCACTAAGCCGCCGTATTTGCACAGTATAGTGAGTATAAAACAACGCTATTTATAACGATTGAAAGTGATGTGGATTGTTCAAGGAGACCAGGAGGGGTAGAGGATGAACAAAAATAAATTACTATCTTTTTGGTTCGGCACTCCCCAAACCCCTCCGCTATTTTCACCATCGAGTCGCCTCCTCCGCACTGTGGCCTTATGGACCTTACGCCCATGCATCAATATTTGCGTATTTTGAAACTAACATGATAATATACCTGTCCACTGCTTATCCTGACTTAGTTGATAAATTATACATTTTCAGGCCTGTCTATCAAGAGGAAGACACGAATATCGGGCATGCTCAGATAACACACTTTATTTCTGTGAATTTTAAGTGGTTGCAAGGCGGATATGTGTTTCAATTCTCGTTTCACGTCTATTTGAGAATATAGACTCCATAATCCTCCATTAAACGTAGTTTGAATATTAAGAAATAGAGTACAGGGCTTTCAGGGATGTAGAAATACGTGCTACTTGAGATCTAGTGTGTTTGCTTTAGTCTCTGTTATTTTTGTACTGTAGTATAGTTAATGTATATTGGATAGAGAGAGAGGTTCTCGTGTTGTGTCGATTAGGTTTGTTTCTATATAACTGATATAATTCAAAGTAGCTTTGCGATAAATTTTAACCAAACTATGTACGAGAAGAATAAACATCATATGATGATTAAAACATGTTACCTTCTAGATGTAATTATTCTAATCGTTTTCATTACATCGGTGTAGTTTAATCGAAATTCTTGCATTATCTCTGTTATTGTTTCCTCTTGCTATAATTCTACGTGTACAGTCTACCCAACAACCATGAGAAATTTATAGTTTCTTAATAATAAGTCCGTGTTCATACTCTCTACAAAAAACATACTGATTATATGTATTTCGCCTCCATATTATGTCAGGTCCGATATTAGAATTTATTGGAATCAGATTTTACTCGTTTTTCAAAATGTGTACGCTCCTAGGTCCTGACAGCCTCTAGTGACCACTTGCAACAAGAAATCTCCTCGCGTAATATTTCAGTGGAAGTAGCACAAACCATCTAATACAATCTATATAGTATAAGTGTTTTTTGCTTACTGAATCTGTGTTTCTCATACTTTCTTTGTGTTCTTTGTTTTTGGGTACTCATTTGCTTTTGTTTTATTAGTCTTTTTTCGCTCTTTCTCTTTGGTTCGAGAAGGTTTCACCACTGGTTCGTACTCCGGAGTGCCCCTCGCCTGCTGTGTTTAGGGCGAAGTCGTCAGTGCCTGTTTAAGTTATATCCGTTACATATGATTCTCTATTTGAAACTAGGGGTTTTGGTATATATGTTTTGTCGTTAACGACCATAATAAGTATCTCGCTCGGTATCTTTATGAATAAGTGAATGATATCCTCGTTGTGTCTTCTGTCGGATATGGACCTTATAGCGGTATGTATTGCGCATGTACGCACGAGTATTGGGAATGATGGCGCGATAGCAGCACTTAAAGAAAGATGCCTCTCTCATACTCATTTCTTATATTAAAGGTGACTCGCATGAGTGGGCTCTTAATCCATTTAAAGTGTGTTTATAATTTATTTTGCTAGCTGCACTTTCCGCCTCGCGCCCATATTTTTCTCATTGTTAAGGTGAACAGGGTTCCTATAAAGTTATATATGTGAGAGTGGATTATATCTCTCCCCGACTCAGGGGTACGGCGAACTGAAACGCACAAAAAGATAAAGACATCTAAATAACTCAATTCATACATAAATCAATTATGTTGTTATGTAATATACAATTATTACAAAAAGTAATGAGAGATAGAAAGTAATTAATTATAAAGTCTTTTTATTTCTTTTACGGGTGATATGACGACGCTTCTCTGATCACACGAGAGATTATAAGACGGTAAACTTTCCTCAACTCGCGCTCGCGCATATTGAATGTGGTTGTCTTGATTTATAACGTCTGATCAATTGAGTACTTTCTGCTCTGGTCAGGGGTCGCAATAACACCATGATTCTCACTCGACATTTATGAAAATATAAAGATGTTCAAAGACTTCTATTCGTATCATCATAATCATTGCTATTTGATTTTCTTATCATAAGACGATTAATTGTTTAGACGACGTTCTAAACTTCGATGTCAGTGCATGGCAATGCTATGCCCTTTTCGGACCAATGTTTAGATGACACACAAAGATATTTATAATTAATACACGTACTCTCACTATATCCGCGCTGTAGTCATAAATCTGTATTATACAATTAAATTAGCCCTTATCACTGCACAGTACAAGAGTACGATATAAGAAATTCATTATTCGGACTCCTTACTATAGTTACATTATCTTTTTTAAAATTTTATAGATATACAAACACAAAATATCGTTTCATTAGACTCACTTGTTGTTCAGATACGTGATTTGAGAGACCAGAGCCACAGCCTTTAGATTGTTCTTCTTAAAAAGAGGGTGATTTATAAACTAGATTGTTTGCTAATCGTGCAGGCTTAGGCTAGAGTAATCACTAGTGGAGAACATAATTTATTGAACCGCTTGAGAAATATAAGGCACGCTCTAATCTGATTTTTAGTAAACATATCTATTTTGATTTTGTCAGTCTCAGAATAATATGTAGACGACTTGTATCAATCATTATATAACAGGTTTGATAGGTCTTCAGCACTACAGAGGCTGAATTTCATTGCATTTGTTTTTTTTATTATTTTATTAACATGGTGAGGATATAATAATAATTAGAAACCGAAAAATAACGTCAAGCTGATTCTACGTTTATGCATTGTTGGTTTTTTCACATTTTATAGCATTTCTACACCATGTTAGGATTTGAAATTTTAAGAAAAAGAATAGAGAGTGAGCGATATGACTCCTATTCAAGGTAGAAATGAAATAATGGAAGATTATTCATTTCAACAGTATCATCTATCCACGAAGCCATGTGAATTCAAGGTTTGAAGTTGAGGTTTGCTGTTTTATAATTTAGTGTGGTTCTTAGTATTACTATAAGGTACATGTTATAAAAATGTAATCGAAATACTTGAGAAGCTTTCGTATGTCATCGTTGGGTATTGTGACGTCACAGAAGTAGATGACGTCGATCGAGAAAGAAGATTTGATTGGTTGAAATGACAAGACGTCAGCGAACTTCAATTGCATAGATTAGACACGTTTACAGATTCCCTAATATTTTTAATTGGAATAGAGTAACAAGGTTCAATCCGAGTTTTTTCATTTATGTTTATAATTAGAAAGACCCGGTCAACCCGCATTATTTTTACTTTGACACGTGGTATGATGAAGTGCATTACAAAACATAAAAATAATATATATATGATATGGTGATACTAAGTAGGAAAGATAATTCTATGAATCTGTATACCATATTGCTACTTCGATTTCCAGTGCACTTGGCCTTTTTAACTTTTTGACCCCAAATTCGATAGAGTACATCTCCGTCAAATGGGAACACGGGTTTGAGTAGGTATCCAGCATGCCCTTACTTGTCGTAAGAGTAATGGGGTTGTCCACACAAACGATGCCCTGTGTCACAGCAGATGATGTCGAAGTATGAAATTTCTAATAAATCGTTTTCCAAGCAATTGTTTTGGAGTTTATTGCCAAATTGATAACGACAACAAACATCTATATTTCCTGACCCGATGAAAACTGTATAATTTGTAAAGTAGAAATTTACATATGTTGGAAAATGTGCGGCACGATAAAGATTCCTCCCTGATCGAAGGCCCAGAGTGCCGAGCATAGGTATTAAGTATGCAGTCCTTAACCGGAAATAGTGACGTCTCAATTCTTGGATGGGACATAAAACAATTGGTAATCAATCAATCAGTTGTCTCATGGATAGTCAATATGTATGATATGGTGACTCTTAGCAGAAAAGATTATGCTCTATTGCCGAAGAATTCTAACTTGCTAATTTTTGGTGTCCAGTGGCACTTGAACTTTGAAGCCTTCTTGATCAAAATTAATGGGTCGGGGACACCAATCGTGCAAGGGTAAAGTCCATGATGTATGGATAACGGTAAATCGATATAAGGTATCGGATTTGTGACTAGGAGAGATTTATCCCTAAGCACACCGCCAATAGGAATGATACTAGGATTGTCATTGCTCCTACAGGATGTTGTATTCGGTAGTCCATGATGCGTTCTTATTGTACAAGCTGTAGGTATATTTTGCTTTCGGAACTAAAAGATACTGCAAAAAAAAAAAAAAACAAAAAAAAAAAAACAAGATATAGTTAAGTTGTACTCCTTGCACATGTTGTAAAAAGGGACAGTAAGTCTTGAACTTTGTCGTGTCGCGAGTTAAATGTCATACTGTTAATAATAATTTTATTCAGCAATCTAGGAGAGTTGACCCACTCTGTTTAAGAATTTACTTTTATGCATTTTAATGTAATGTTTGAGTTCAAGGTGATTTTGAATGAAGTTTTATACTATTAAATGATATATTGGATGTAAACAATTCAGACGTCGAAAAAAAATCATAAAAATAACTTACTAAGCTGATACATTTTACAAGTCTAATTGTTTTGGTCTAATGCACCACCATTTATAAGTATTGAAGTACCGGCATTTGTTTTATGATCATGTTGTACCCTCATTACAGGGGGACATTCGATTAAACAGTGTGGGGAAATCGTAATTTATCAAATGGCGTCATTAAAATCCAGTTACTTTGAAGATGATGTGAAAATATAGCATTTAGGAAAGGAAACATGATAACATGATTACCAGATTGTGCCAGTGCTCTCTGTGGAAACTCACACAGAATAACCACGATGAAGGCAATGATGCTGAGAGGACTCATTATAAACTGTTTCAGGTTGCACTCTGAAATTGAGATTTCGATTTATTGTTTCCTTCACAAAATTACACATTAGATGACTATATCTAGAACACGCTTAAGTATACAAATAGGCGAAGGTAACACCGTGTTAAACGTAATCATAATCCAAAAAACATATACAAAATCGAGTGATGGGCAACACGGACCTCCGACAAAGCGAAGGTAGGATCAGGTGCCATGGAGGAGTAAGCATCCTCTGCTGACCGGTCACACCCGCCGTGTGCCTGTAGTCGAAACAAAGTAAACGGGGTTACCCGTCGTCAAATCTAGTATGAAAATGACAGTCTAACAAATGGTATGAAACAAATCAGTCAACATATGACTTAGTGATACTTTGTAATCGCAAACAAGGTCATTATAGCGACCGTAGAACTTGCGAAATGATGACTTTAAACGAGATTCGTTATAACCCTGCAACTTCAACTTTTTTGTTAGTAGTTGGCCTCGCTTTAAAAAATCCGCATACACATAGCATGCTCTTGCGTATCGAATCAACTGCGAGATATACACACCATAAGCAGGTGATAGTTGTATATTACTACATAGAAAGGGAAAGTTGACGATTGCAAAGTTAAAGTCATCACGCTTATCATATAGTGTAGTTGTCAGTCTGCCATTAGAGTCAATGTTAAGTAAAATATCCAAATATGAAGCAGATCTGTCAGATTATGTGGTGTCCTTTATATCGAGTTTGAAATTATCCTTAAATCACATATAAGTTATTCTTTTTATTTCTTATTTTCATATTCTGTGTACTTTAACAAAGGTTCATTATCAAAATAAATATTAAATGAATAAATATGAAATTAGATACTGATATCATTTTCACTTTGCATCATTTCCATCATTACATTAATTGTTTAACAAATTTACAAATCGCACACTTTTCTTCAAAAACACAATCATTCTGTTTACTCTTTTTAGAAAAAAAAACTATATGACAAACATGTCTCTTAGGTGTAACCTCAAGTACGGAAGCCCATTTAGGACCTAAGAAAAATAAATAACGACTTGCAGAATTCGTTATTTCAATTTTATTTCGTTATTTCATATTTCAAAATTCTTTATAACGGATTAAATTCGTTTCAGTATAACAAATCATAAACTTGGTGATAATAAATTTCAAAATTTGAAACAACGAATCAAGGCCCTAACCAGGGGGGGGGGGTGCACTGGGAACATGTGCACCCCCTTTTTAAAATGAAAATGCTAAAACCTCTAAGCTTCCGGGGGCTTTGCCCCTGGACTCCCTACCAGGGCTAACCCTGTAGCAGCGATTCCCAGATGCCTTCCATTAGTCCTGTACACGCCCCCAATGGAAATCCCTGGTTACGGCTCTGCAAGTTAAATTTGAAGTAACAAATTCGTTATATCAAATTGCCTACTACGTAATTCGTTATTATGAAATCGTGCTCATCTTGCTACATTTTCGTCCAGCAACATGTATCGTGAAGCTGATTTTATATCAAATGTCTTCATTTAAAATATTGATATCATATTGAGAAAGCATGTTAATGTAGTCATAAATGGATATTTTCAAGCTGTTCAATATATTCTTACTAAATCTGCACTTTTCATGAATTATATTTCAATTTGATATCAACAATTTTATAAACCGTTACATCGAATTTGATGGTATGAAATATTTTTCACACACTGATTTGACTACGGATTGTTCCGTTTACCTGGATCAAGACTATGGCTCACGGCGGTGTGACCGGTCAACAGGGGATGCTTACTCCTCCTAGGCACCTGATCCACCTCTGGGTGTCCAGGGTCCGTGATTGCCCAACTCTTGTATTTGTATTCTATTACTGTTCGTTATCTTTGCCTTTATATTCCTATTTACAAATTTAATACGTTCGAACAAATTTGGATATATGTTTTTACAAATTTTGCAAATTCATTATAACAAATTTCATTCCTTATAACGAATTTAAAGTTTGAAATAACAAATTATAATTTGTAAAAACTAATTCAAGAATTCATTATTTTTGATACTGATACGTCCTAAATGGGTGTCCGTACTTTGGAAGCAATTTACAATAGCATACATTCCATTAAATTCCATTCATATATCCAACAGTTTCATAATACAATAGCCTAACCCGAACATCCCTATCATACATGGATTAGTGGGCTAGTGCTCTTACAAAACAGCTCCTCACACCATTTCTAACATGTACCTTAACACATGCATTTCCTTTTTACTCGAAACTAAGCCTCTCAGAAGACATTTATATATTTAGCTATTTTGGATTTAGAAGCTGAACCAGAATTTTGGCTTGAAAATGGATGTACATGGTGATGTATCTGATGATTTTTCTGTATATAACTTGGTCAAACACAGATTATTATTATGGAAACTTAAACAATGATTCTAAGGATGTAAAATCTGATGAACAGGAAAATGCACGTTTCGTAAAATCTATTTTTGACATTGACAAAGGAAGAATATACAGATCAAGCTTGCATGTTCAGTTATTGTATAATGATGCTGCTGGGTTTATACGTTTGTGTTTGATATGAAAAGCAATGGATAAGTCTCAAGTGTGAAATTCGTAATCGAAGTGATTCATTCTCAGTGTGAATCAAATTTCAAAGTGGAGATCTTTCAATCAATTCAATGGAACAGTTTACTAGCTGTGTCTTAATTTCTAAGTAGCTGTTGCCATATTTTGTTCCTCTCTTGCCAGTGTATTTTCATATTCATTAATGAACCTTTGTGCGCTTTTAGATATCTAAAATATCCAACTGAATAACAATACACAACAACAAATAACAATGGGAGACGTCATTGAAATTTCAGAATTTGTTATAATTTCATATTCACTTCGTTATTTCAAAATTTTGAAATATGTTACTACGAAGTTTACAAATGTGTTATAATGAATTGAATCCGTTATAACGAATTCTGAAATTCATAATTTCTAATTAGAATTTTATATTTGGTAGGTCCTAGATGGGATTCCGTATATATGGGAAAATGTACCACCCTACCTTATGTATGAGCATCCAGGGATTCCAGCAAACTGAATTTCTTCAAACCTTCAGAACAAGAGAGACGTAACTGACTTATTTTTATTTAATATCAGTGATACAAAATGCTACATGCTGCTGCAGATGTTGTAAAACTTAAAACTCAATAATCGCCACATTGCGTGTCTATTGTATTTTTCAATGCGTGTTGTATGTTTCAATGCGTGTTAATAGAAACGGAATGTGGAGGAATACGGATTCCATATTTCAAATCAGAGTACTGAAAGCCGGGTTGTGATGATGAAAATTTCACTGCACAGTTGGGGTGAACAATGATGAAAAATCTACTTAGTCGCTTGAGTTTCTTCATTCAGCCCAGCAGGCTTTGAAGCTGACACCAGAAAATACATTCGATACGCAAGAGCATGCTATGCGTATGCGGACTTTTTAAAGCGAGGCCAACTACTAACAAAAAAGTTGATGCTGCAGGGTTATAACGAATCTCGTTTAAAGTCATCATTTCGCAAATTCTACGGTCGCTATAATGACCTTGTTTGCGATTACAAATTATCACTAAGTCATATGTTGACTGATTTGTTTCATACCCTTTGTTAGACTGTCATTGTCCTACTAGATTTGACTACGGGTAATCCCGTTTACTTTATTTCGACTAAGGGCTCACGGCGGGTGTGACCGGTCAGCAGAGGATGCTTACTCCTCCATGGCACCTGATCCTACCTTCGCTTTTGTCGGAGGTCCGTGTTGCCCTACACTCGATTTTGTATATGTTTTTGGATTATGATTACGTTTGACACAATGTTAACTTCGCCTTTTTGTATGAAACACAATATCATATGTTTTATTCAGATTCAGATACAAATTTCTGATGGATACTTTTAAAACTGAAATAATACAGCAACAATTTCTACGATGAAATTGTTCATGCGAAGTGAAACAAAAAACAAACAAGCAACCCCCCCCCCCCAAATAAACATAAAACAAACAAACAAAAAATAAAATAAAAACAAAATGAATAAATTTTTTTTGGTAATTTGTTTCCGTGATTTTTATTATCAAATTCACAGTACCGTAATTTCCATTAGTAATTTCAAGTAGATATTTTTAAAAATCCAAACAATATTCAGCAGTTATACATTGTAAAACAATGAGCATGGAGCGGGGTAATGAACACATAAAAATCCACGCGTACAAATCAAAATGTCGAGTTTTCATTTACGAATGAATGAAAACAAGCGTGCAGCACACTACCTTACGTGACTGGACTTAGTTAATCTCATACTTATAGTTTTAGGTTTCTATCAGCATCACAATAATCCGACTTTCATTATGAGTTAAATGAACAGTACAGATAGTTATCCAGGGAAAGAATCATAACTCACAATCAATTAAATTACACAGTAGCGATTTAAGTCAATTTTGAAATTTGAAATCAGTTGGAAGTCCAATTCAACCCCATTACTTCGGCCCCAACGAGCTCATCATTATTTGGGTAATGTACAATCTTACTTTCTATCATTTTGTTTAGGTTTATAGCGTAAAATGTTTTTCTTTTTCATCTACAATTGACAATGGCTTCAACTAGATCGTCATCTTGACGATCGAATGGTCGGTTTTAACTTTTTTACAATTTTAAAATTATCAAATCGACACCTAATGATTCGAGGACTGCTATTTTACCCCTCTATCTCTATTATGTTATTTAGCGCATTCTTTTGTTTCAAGCCGATCTGCAAATGTTTCAGTCCTTTCTAGGTATATTTAGCTAACCTGGTGGCTCGTGTTACACTTTTTTAATATATACATTGTTGTCCATCTTCTTAGACGATGTTGTGACGTACCAACTGACAATCTACATCGCGATACACCAAACCTGCATAGCTGCCAACACTTACGTCACTTCCCACTCATAGTTTGACCCTTGCGTTACAGAGTATCAACCCAGTTCTATAGCAAGCCAACATCCGGCCTCGGTCTTAGAGGAGATCCAGTTACAGAATGCTTCAACTCCCCAATCCAGCCATGGAAGCCACGGTATCCACCCTGTCTTCATCAATAGCGACAACGCCAACAGGTGAAAATCATCTTGATAGCATTTCAAATAAGCTTGGGGTTCACATTCCACAAGCTATCAAGGATTATTTTTGGGGCTTAACAATATATGGATTTACAGAAAGTTCTCGATTCAGAATCAGAAAATTATGCCTTACACAAATGTTGGATTATATACCGCTATATATTTAACGAATCGAAAGTCAAATACATTAACACATTATTTACCTCGCCTATTTATATACAACACATACTGACTATGCTACAATTGATAATTGACCGATGCATTTATGACATTTGCGAGTATATACCTGGCAATGCACTGTTCTGACATTCAGGGCATCTTGAAATATATCCATACCATTCGTCTTGCATACAGTCGCAACCTTAATTCTAACTGGCTTGCATACGATCGGCAGCTTAGACTAACAGTGTAAATATCCCTTAATCTCTTTTGGTTATATTGATGATTAATTAATGCTGATATATATGCAATTTGAGACTCGCCACCCTGTACATCAGTCAAAAACCACACTCAGATGTTACAATTGCAATTCTAAAGGTTCATGCAGTGTGCATTCCTTTATAACTGCATGAATTGGCAAAGTGTATTGGCAAATATACGAACAGTGACACATCTCGTAAGTCCCAAATAAAATACAAAACAAGAGTTGGGCAAACACGGATCCCTGGACACACCAGAAGTGGGATCAGGTGCCTAGGAGGAGTACGTATCCCCTGTTGACCGGTCACACCTGCCGTGAACCCAAAGTCGTGATCGGGAGGTCGTGATCATGTAAACGGAACAATCCGTAGTCAAATTAGTGTGTGAAAAACGGCTTAAAATGGCTATGAAACACCCACTTTAAGCCCATTGTATTGATACATTGCTACAAGTCTCATCCCTAGTTACACTGGTCGTACAATTCTTCTCCATCTAAGACCACTATCCCCAAACCCACACGACCTAACACGACATACAAATATGCCCACACAGTAATAACAATTTTCACATATTTTTCTACTGCAACAGCCAAGATTCAATCAGCCTAGGTAAGAGGGCCATGATTTACAAAGTCAGAAAAACATCTCATGAACACTAAAATATACAGCGGCTCTGCAGCTTTAGCCATATCTGACCTCACACTAAATGTTTCCGATTTAAGAGGCTCCAGATATGCACACTGAGGTCACACATCTTATCAACTCATTGATTCAGCAATAGCTTTAAATTAGATGGAAGTAGATGGGGAAAATTTTGCACGGATGTTATGATATACATATTCTGATTGTTGTGAAGTGTTTGTGTGATTGTGTCGCATGTCCTTTAATGCATGGTGGAGTTTTATAATGGACAACGGGCAGAATCAAGCCAGTTTGACTTTTATGGTAGAACCCTGTGCAATATTTCACTTTTAAACCATCAACAACATGTAAGGCTTAGCTGACATGTAGAATCAGCTTTAATAACATATAGGAGTTATCGAAGACCTATTCATGTCATTCGGAATCCCTTTAGAAGCAGTTACTGCAGGTACAGTTATTTTATACATTTTCAGCCTCCTCCTAATTCCACTACCCCTTTGACTATATGCATAATACTAAGATTTGTTATCCGTTTTATTCAAACAAAAAATCATTTTGCACAGTCTTATTCTGGATTTGTATCTACAGTCTTCTGATTTTCATCTCCATGGTTTTTAGGGAGTAATGATAACCATGCCACTGATACCAGTTGATGCCATCCGCAAAAGACGTATGGCTCCCTTTTAGGTACAAGCCATTAGGGTTAGCGTGGTGACAATGTTTGTACCAAAATCCGCCTTTGTAATGCTTAGAACAGCCATTCCTATCTCTGTCTTTTGTGAAAAAGGATTCTCCATTTACTAAAGCCATGGCATTCCCTGAAGTATGAGAAAAACCTTAACTGTTTACGAGTATTTGAGTGAAAACAACATGAAATTATCACAGATAATCTATATACAGGTAAGAACAATATGCACTTCAATAGAGACCATCACTTCAGTATTACTGAGTATCAAAAGTATAAATAGTTAGAAGATATATAAAGTAAGTGAAGCTCTTAGCTATGGAGGCCACTCCATGGTAAAGGCAAATAATAACGAAACAGTACCAAATCTTTCGTTATAGTCCCATATTACGTGAGGCTATCATGACCTGTTGCGATTACATAAATTATCACTGCAAATTCATATGTTTGCCACTGAATAATTGTTATCATACCCTTGTTACCGACAAAAGCGAAGGCAGGATCCAGGGTACCATGGTAGGAGGTATTAGCATCCATCCTGCAATGGACCAGCACACCCGCCGTGCAGCCCGTATGTCGCGAAACATAAGTAAACGGCGGAGTTTGCCCAAGGTCGTGCAAAATCTATGTACGATAACCTGGGCAGTTCTAACCATAAGGGGCCATGAAACAACCCAAAGATCAAACATATGATTTAGTGATAATTGTAATTCGCAAACAAAGTTTATTATCATATTGTGGAATTTTGCGAAGATTGATAATTGGACCTTTAAACGAATTCGTTGTGACCCTGGGCTATCATTAACTTTTTGTTAGTAGTTGCCCTCACTTTAAATGAAGAAATGTCTACATTCCAGCGCTCAAGCACATTGCAAATTACACTTTCATAATCATATTCAGTATTTTGTCTCATGTAGATGTAAAATACAAAAAGGCGAAGTTAACAT
>CAJDSM010049999.1:10772-21958 GCA_903981925.1 Ostrea lurida | reverse complement strand
CCATTTTCGGATCAGCTGACCACCCAATGTAACATCCTTAAACCCAAAGACAGCTGTATGTACGAAGAGTTGAGATGCTGAATGTCAACCGCACCCCCTACCCAAACAAGGATAAAAGATTTTTGCTACAATCAATCCAGAGATTGAAAAATAAAAAAACTATCACAGACCCAAGCCTACACAAATTATCATCCGCACACTGTAAGATGAAAACACGGCAAATGCCACCCCAGCAGGAGAAATGCGGCCCCCAGACAAGAAACAACTTCTTATAAAAACGCACACACACAGAAAATCACATACACCAATCATATACCGATTCCAGATAAAACAGAAGAAACAACCACCACACAATGACGCAAAAAGATAACCAAAATGAACACCGACCAACGAAGGTATGAGGAGTTGCTAGCACAACACAAGAAAAAAAGACCAAGAAAATATTCATTGGATGAAATCCTGTCGCAACAGAATTCCACTCCAAAACATCCAAAACTTACCACTAGATCTTATGTTACACCTTCCTAATCAGAAAGATGCAATGAAATGAGAAAGAGAGATCGTTCTATTTTCAGAAAGCTTCAGGAAAACAACAAGAACCACGCCCCAGCATTAACATAATCTTCATATCATCGGATATTCAACAATGCCATTAAGTAAGATCTCGTCACATGACTAGCAAAACGAAAAAAGTCATAGGAAAACACAGGTTGGGAACTAATATCAACGACTATGATAACAGAATTGTTCAAGTTTGTGGACAAATGGAGAACAAATCCGTCCATTGGAGTGGAAGCAGATATTTCAATCACCAAAAGGAAATACACCATATATTATACGCTGAACGTCAATCAGACGGGCAAGACAGCAAAAACCCACCCATATTGAACACGGTCATTATGGAACACAGGGAATTGGAAGAGTTTTCTACAAGATTATTCAACGATGTTACAGAAGATGGGTGCTCCTGTAAGATTATCCTTGTCACTAGGTCATCCTAATTATCGATTTTGCAAACCTCCTGAGAATTAAAAAACATCAACCCGCCCAATAAACATCGATCCTACCCAGAAAGAGCCCAAGAAGCGCCACGAGAAAACCAAAAGATACTTCCTACCCACATACATGCTTCGAAACTTCAGAAAGAACCAACCACACGTTAAAAATTTAAACTTTGCCAGACAGAAGGGTACAAAAAATAAATAAATCAACACTGCGTAGTTTAAATGTACAAGGAGAGCATCACCACTAGAGATTCGTAACCAATCTACACTTGCTAAGCTGGACGATGAAAATGCTTGGCCATTTTAAAAAGAGAATATGATTACACAGTATCAGCGATAGAATAGACAAAAAAAATAAATTAATAAGAAATTGCTGCTCATCCAAATCAAACCGACAATAAAGAGCAACTGAACATATGTATAAATTATAATCTCAACAACAAAGAAGCAAAATATTGAAACCGTTAGTGACGGACAAGAATCACAGCACAATAAAACAATATAGCATCGACAAAGCTTGCAAGGAAAAGCTGAGTGAATCCCCAACTTGTCACTTTTTTTGTATCGATCAAGGCAACAAAGCAAGGACATGAAAATCGTGTACCTATTTACCAAGACTCTCAGTGGTGAGTTTACAGTCTCCGACGAATAAATACACTCAATACGCAAGGAAAAACATTACCTCACAGCATCTGGGTGAATTAAGGAATGAACACTGCTGGAAAAGAGCACTTTGAAAAAAACCATACTTAAGAAAGAAGACAACTTATTCCTTGCTCCACCTGTAACCATGAGGCTTTAATTCTACACCGCCAACCCTAATATACCGTCTAATTATTATTTGACTCACAACCTCTTACTCCAGCACACATCAGAAATGTTAAAACCTAGCTATCAAACAAAACAGCTACCTAGAATTAATCCAGGTGAAGTGAAAACCATTCAACAATATATCAATCATGCTTGATCACACTTCTCAAGGATGACGCACTGCATCTGGAAAGCAGTCAATTAACAAGAACCACCACTAGTCCTCAATGCACATAAACAACCCAATAACAAATTAATACAATTACTGAACCACTGAAATAAACACCCAGTGAGCCCCGAAAACTGGACCCTCCTCTACGTAAACATCTTTCTTTCCCCAATATACGCAGTGGAAAATCTCTGCCAGTACGCCACAACTACTTGTGAGACGCAATAATGCTCTGCAGACCTGCCTTTCGGAGCATCAGAACTAAAGTGTCTGAAGTAAACAACAGAATAATAGAATAATAACAGCAATTTTAGAGCGAGAACCCAACAGTACCCTAACTAGCTCCTCTGACAAGAGGACAATTCTAGCGCTGTGATGAGAACCAACAGAAACTTATGAAACTTTCCAAAGGCAGAAGCAATTCCGAAGCACTATAAGTTTACAGCATCAAGTAGACGACCAAATTATCACCTCTCACGATCAGATAATAAAATGGAGCTCACGTAAAACCAATTAAAAATTCAGAAATAGTCTATATCGAAGTCGCAAGTTGACGTCTCAGAATCCACTATAGTACCCACACCAAACATGTCTACATCAAGACTTCGTTTGGATCCTAGAAGCCTGATACTGAACAGCTATGGCACACACCGACCTGCTACTTGACCACGCGTGCTTAATGGGCAATTACCTCCTGCACATCTTCACATATTGCCGCATCTCTCTATGAGACAATCCAATATCTGCATCATCATATACGGTTACTCTCTGATAATGAGTTATTCCAAAAAGCACAGCCATGTGACTTCTGTGCACATCTCAAATGCGGGCACACAGGACATGCACTCCAGTTGTTTCAACTCTAACATTATACGAGGAATCCAAGTTAAACAAAGATGATGTGATAGCACACATCTCACAATTCCCGTTCCAACTTTCCCTATGTATGTTAAGAACTGAGTCTCTATGATGGAGTAAAAAACCACCGCATATTATATAACCATAAAGAGGAGTACTCTTGGATCTACCTTTTATATATAGACACTAGAAGGATTATTACTTCGCAATAGGTGATCAATATTATGCAATCATTACATGTCACCTAAAGATTCTATTCACTCTTATGATCAGCCATCACAAGTTGTATTGTACGAGACTCTGAATTAATACGAAGAAGACTCCATTCATTGTCCGTCATAATCTACGGTTATATGACCATAACAGATAGATAGGCCATTTAGACCTTCATCAAACAGTTCAGAGAGTGCGACAACTAGTCTATGAGAGCATGTAATCATTAGCAACTCACAGAAAATCGAGTTTCATTGAGGATAAAGCACATATATCAAATAACTTAACCCTAACTTCGTTAACGCAATGTACTTGATAAGTGTTGACAGATACAGAACGAATTCATAAAGTACTTAGCAGATGTCAAGCAAAGATAAAAATTGATGGAATTCTATTTCCACCATTTCACAGATGTCAATTCAACACTAACAGAATCTACAGAATAGAATTCATAAGTTATTTGCATATCGCCAGAGTTCGATCTTGACCCCTATATGCTCCATTCTATGAGCTCCAAGTAATACATTCATGCAAAGCTTCAAATGCAGAAGCACAACCATCACATACTACATCCAGCATACATGGCCAGTTTATAATATCCTAGTAGTCAAAAATTTCATGATATGACAAGTTAGTCTTATAAATCACTCTCCTAACTTTTATAATATTCATCAGTAATGTCCCTGTATCTCCTAATATATTGATTCCAACAATGTTCGATCAGCAGTATCTACTGCATGAAATTATTATCACACCAAAACACGCTGTTTTTTATACACGCCGATCCCATAACACAAAGACGATATGAGTCTACACTTTATCCAAACCAAATGGCTAAGTGAAGAAGATTTAGTACACTTCTCATGTTCCGGTGATCCAACACGTCCGTCCAAATAGATTACTCCTATGTAAAACATTGTCAACAATCTACTCTATTAATATACTGAAAATGTTAATTATATTCACATCTTATGGTCACAGCCAGATTGTCTATTCTTCGCGAGACCCATAAGCTGAGGTGACCAAGTTGTCATGCTCATCCATATACTCCATACCCCTTTTGCAGTGGTATTTCAAGAACGAGCAAGGTCACCTATACATTCATTAAAGTTTTAACTCAAAGTTTGCGCCCCTAACTCTATCCTCTTTTTTGAGAGAATAATATGTTCACAGGAATCGCCCTGACCCAAGGAAGTTGTCATGACCTGACCAAGTTATTCCAAAGCACTAACTTAAAGTTACATGGCAATAGTTCCGGCCCTAACCTGACCTCTTGTAATTTAAATATATATTTCACAGAATTGTTTCCTGGACCTAAGAGGTCATGACCGTATCCAATGTTATTTGTCAAAGAGTCAAGGTCACTATACACATAATATTTATACGATTGGCAATAGTTGTCCGAGCCCTACTCCTATCTTAGTGAAAAATATTCACAGAATCCTGGACCTAAGAAGTCTCATACTTGATCCCAAGGTATGCAAATGTCAGTCCATACCATAATAGTTTAACATTCATAGTTCCGCCCTAAATCTGATCCTCTTGTAATTTTAAAATATTTCACAGAAGTGTTGTCCTGACAGGAAGTTCATACCTTCTGATCCAAGTATTTCAAATCAATCACCTAACACATAATAGTTTTAACATCAGCCGGGCCACGCCTATCCTACTATTGAATTAAATTTTACCGAATTGTTGCCCGATATATCATAGACTTGATTCCAAAATGTCAAATCCCAAGTCACACACAGATAGTATAACATTGAATAGTTTGTCCGGCCCTAACTCTCTCGGAGATTTAAATCAATATTACAGAAGTTTGCCCTGGACCTAAGTGAAGTGTCATGACCTGATCAACTTTTATTGGCAAAGTCAACTCCACTATACACATATTAGTTTTAACAATTGGCGCAAATAGTTTTGTCCGGCCCTAACTCCTGATACTCTATGTAGATCTTAATCAATTTTCACAAAGTTGCCCTGGACCTAAAACAGATTGATCCAATATTGTCAAAGCTCAAAGTCACTAACACTAATGTTTAACATGCAAAATAGGTCTGTCCGGTCCCTAACTCCGATCCTCTATTATTAATAATTATCAGCAATTTTGCCCTGGACCTAAGAATTGATGACCTTATCCCAAGGTTATGTTCAACCAAGTCACTTATACCAGAATAGTTTAACATTGGCAATAGTTGTCCGCCCCCCCCCCCCCCCCCCCCCCCCCCCTCCCCCCCACCCCCCCCCCCCCCCCCCCCCCCCCCCCCCCCCCCCCCCCCCCCCCCCCCACCCCCCCCCCCCCCCCCCCCCCCCCCCCCCCCCCTGTTCCCCCCCTCCCCCCCCCTCCGCCCCCCCCCCCCCCTAACTCCTGATCCTCTTTGTAGGTTAAATATAATTTCACAGCAAGTTGCCCTGACCTAAGGATAGTGTCATGACCTTGATCCAAAGTTATTGGTCAAAGGTCAACTCACTATACACATAATGTTAACATTGCAATTTTAGTCCTGGGCTCCTAACTCCTATCCTCTATGTAATTTAAAATCAATATTCACGATGAATTGTTGCCCCTGACTAAGGAAATTCATCGACCCTTATCACAAGGTTGAATGTCAAACGGCCAGCACTAGACAATAATATGAGGAAACTGTTGAACATGCATAGTTGGTCCGGGGCCCTAAAGCTCCCTGACCTTATGTTTTTACGGGTGGTGGCGGAGAGGGTGGTATGAAAATGTGGTTCTAAGCCGTGCTCTTGACCTTCCAAGGCATCCCAATCAAATTGCACGCTTTTCATCACCTGAGTTGAGCCAATGACATAAAATACCAAAGATAGGAGTAATAAAAAGGGCAAGTTTTAATAACGGATTACGCCCGAAAGATAATATGGGTAATATAAGCTGCGCAGCCAAGTAGTGTTACACCTAAATAAAACAAAAACAACAACAAGGACAATTGTTCACTCGAGTATTACGTCAAGAGCGGGATAAACTCGCAGTCGTCCGTTACGGATGGCAATGCGAAGTCGCGACTAAATCAGCCAGAGGTTAGATATATGTGTAAGCGAATCGGACACTTTGTCGTCGCGAAGATGGTTGTTCTCGATTGAGAGAAAAAGCTTTCCGAACTCAGAATATGCGGGGTTGAGAACTGGTCGCATTATGGGCCTACATATTTTTCCTACGAAGTTTTGATTATATCTTTGATCAACGCTGTGTATCATACAGGTTGAGGAGCCTGCTACATTACCGTAATAAGTAGAAGTTTTTTACCGAGAGTCCAAGATTAGCGTTTCAGGGTCAGTAAATAGTGCAGGATATTATTATTTTAGCGATAAATACATTTTAGAGGATTTTATATTCTATTGTTCGTAATAACGCTCTACTGATATGAATGAACTTGTTAGTGAATATTGTATTATTTTCAGCGATGCTGCAAAGACCCTTGGCTTAAACAAAGGCCAAAATTTAAATCCTCACTAAAATTTCTGCTTATACGGTGATGCTATATTTACCAATAGAAAATCTAAAGATGTTTGAAATACACTGGTCAATGTTTGGCGCGCTGGAAATGATGGCTGTTTTGGCCGGATGGCTTTGTACATTTGAAAGAAGCCATGGCCCGGCGATACTCGCTCAAGAAATCAAATGGAGGAGGTTTCAAAGCCAACTCTCTTTATTTTAATAGACTATAAGGATCAGGTATGCGTAGAGTTTGAGGATGAAATGGGCGTGCGTGGCTGTTTAGAACGTGCGTCGTTTACCAGCGTGAAAGGTATAACGATCTGAATATCAAGGGTGAAAGATGCGAGGCATTGATGCGGCCGCGGAGCGGAAAGCGTATTTTGGGCCAATGGGGTGTAGAAACGTTGATTATGGGATTTAAATTGGAGTCATTATTTGATAATTTTTTTCCATAAGATCGAGAACACCAATTGTAGCGCATACTGTACCCTGGATTCTTCAAGAATTGGAATACTCAAAGAGTTACATGGAACACTGTGATATTCCAAGATATTGTACAAATAATATCTATCGAAGACACGTGTTCGTAACCACGAGGATTACAGCATACTTGTAGTCGTCAGAGTGTCGATGGACATCCCTCTTGCAGGGTTTGAAGGGCGTGTTATCAATAGCTCAGAGCACGCATATACTAACCACATAAATGACGTGTTCCCTTAGTGAAGCAAACAATTTGCGTAGTTCACGAAATATTGCAACGCTGGTGGTAGTTTCATCCAAGAGTGTCACACAGTCGTATAAAAACGAACTTCTTTATCCATTGTGCATGTTTCAGCTTCGCTATTCGATAGATTTTATTAATAGTAGGAAAATTATGTTTTTCACAGATATGTTGTTGCATTAGCAGATTAGAACTATGTTCTGGTTTTGGACTACCATAGGAGATGATATAAAAAGAGTGAGTCCTACCTCGAAGAATGACTCTACTATAGGATATAGACGTAGACATTCAAGGAGTCTGTCTGACTCAAAAATAATTGTTACCTGGGACACCAATGACCGGAAAGGCACCGGATCAGAAGCTCAACATATACAACACTATATAGTTTTTACTGATGTGCAAATAGTTGTTCCGTGCGGCCCTCACGACATACCTATGATGTAGAATGGATTTAATATTCGAGAATCAATATATATCACAACTGAATATAGCTGTGCCCACGTGTTCTACCGTTAGCCTATGATCGGATACGTTGAACAATTTCTTAAATTACCATAAAGGTATCAAACATTGGAAGATCCAATGTATTATGTACCTTAAAGTTGTGTACGCACCACAAAACTTTTATAGATACGCAATTCATCTTATAGGATAGTATAAACATGATTTAGTAAACTTCTGGATAAATGCATGGGGTATGAAAGTCTCTGATAGCTGCCTTGTACACTATCACAAACGAACATAATGTAATTCCTTCATATGTGTACACATTGTTTGCTTTACAATTTATTAGTTTGATTCCACCACAATCAGATGTGTTGCATGCCTGGGAGTCCTAAGAAAATTGAATATCTAAAGTCCATGATATCTTGTAATACGCATCTGTGGTTCCTTCTCTGCTGTCTGTTATTTTTATTATCATTTAAGCCGTGTTGTACAATACTGAAAAGAGCAATAATTTTGCCTGAAGGCAAATTTGACACGCAATAGAGTTTAAGTGTCTTACATACTGAAGACATCTTCCTAAACATAAGTAAGTAATATTGTATGCACGGTTTCTAACAGTCAGTTAAGAGTACTATAAAGAAGAGAGAAACTTCCGGGTATGCGTAGGATCCAAGGGTAGTACTTCAGGAGTCAGCGGGTATCACGCAGGCGAAATAGACTAGAAGATTCATTAGATATGGTGACCACTATTATGCTCTATAACATTATTACAACTATTCTACGAAGAATGCAGTGGAAGAATTTGGAAATTTCTTCTACCCATAGTCCCAAGTCTTAACGTTGCCCTCGCTTACATAGCCGATGACTTTATCAATTTCCGGTATTTGTATACAAAACCTTGGTGCCTATAGTGCTGTTATAGCCGGATATGTTGATGAAATACATATAACCAAATGAGTTACTTTCTTGTATCATAGCGAAGGTTTAATTTGTTAGTGCTACCATGGGAGTTGACCGCCTTAAGGACGGTTGAGTTCAATTTGGACCAGATAACCATGCTAGCCTGTGTAATCTAAACCAATGTCCAGTTTGTCATCGTCACCAACCTATGTGAGTTCAGAGAGTCTCAACTAAGCACCAGTTTCGTCACTTGTTTTAAGTACCAATTTCGTGTCAGAATAGTTTGTCCCGGCCGCGCCTAAACGCTGTTTCTGTGCAAACAATTCGTGTGAAGATATTATGTGTGAAAAGTGCTACATTATAGAGTTGCATAATCAAGGTACAGTTTAATCTCGGCTTCTGGCGCGGAGTCAATACTAATGTGTTGGCCAAGATGTTAAACTATCCCTTTATTTGGATTGCACTGTTATAGAGAACCTAGCCTTTTATTGACACGAACCAAGTACTGCCTTAGGAGAATCAAAACTGCGTTCTAGACAGTAGGCTGTGTCTCGTAGGTACGTCCTAGAGTGCAAACCAATTATCTGGTGAAGAGATCATTTAGTTTGAAAGTATTCAGCAATAGCTTGAGAGATCAGGTTGCGAGCTCACCCCAGCAGGAACTATAACTTTAGATGCCGAATTGTTTGTAAAGCACATACTATAGTGCAACACTATATATGTATCTTTGAACACTACTCTCGTAGTTCGCCGAATACACATTGGACTCAAAGTCAATCATCCACTATCCTATTAGATTCTGACCAAACTGACATTGTCACGCAAGAGGGCAAGCAAAGATTCATGTAGCAATATCTATTATAAATCTACAAAGACGGATCCATGTGAGATATGGCCGCGGACAAACTATTTCGCCAATGATTGAAGAACATCATGTGTAGTGACCTAATTTGATCGCCTACACCAAAGTAAAACCTTGCTCATGTCTAAAGGTCCATGAAACTATCATTCCTAATCAAAGAGTCCAGAATAGCACAGACAATATCTTGTTAAATAACTATTATTTATATTATACATACTCTAAGACGTATTAATCATAATGAGATCAGGAAAGTTAGGCCCGCGTACCGAGAACATGATATTTGCCAAATGTTAGTATATATCTTATTATGTGACATAGCTGATGTACCTTGACCTTTGTAAGCAATACTTAAGAATATACGTTCACCTAATAGAAACTCTATGAATTCAGAAAGGTCAGATGATCATCTTTCGCTTAGGTCTAGAGGTGGAGATAACATGTCAGTATCATGGCGATAGAGGGCTGTACACCCATAATATCTGGAACTGAGAAAATATTATTAGATTCTAAATCATCATAGCTAAAGACATGGAGTTACGGGCCCGGGAATCAAAACCTATTTGCCAATGTTGAAAACTAATAATTGTGTGTGATAAGTGAAGCTGACAGCTATAGGAATTCAAAACATGGTAATAGATTACAGATTGAAACCAATTACATTGTGAATTCAAAAGTCCATATGTACTACTCATTGTGTCGCAAGTGCAAACACATTCGTTGTGAAATAGAATATAACAGTAATTTAGACCATCTACAAAGACGTGAAGTCAGAGAATGATTTCTAGGTCCCCGGAACAAACTATTTCGCCAATGTATAACAATAAGCATAATTAAGAAATACTACGATATAATAGTTGCAATCCGTTGGACCATATATCTGTACTCCTAAATAGAGACTGTCTATTGGATCAAGGATCATAGAACACTTTCCTTGATTCGGGTAGATAGAATACTTTCAGAAAGCTCTCCTAAAGAAGAGACATCGTCAACAAAAATACTTAGTACAATATATTTAAATCTTACATAGACGTAAAATTCAGGATTGGGCCCGGACCAAGAATCAGCGAGTGCCAATTTGTATAAAACTTATTAATAGTAATTATAGTGAGCCTCCTACCTATATTGACGCAATGTACACCGTCATGGCACCTTAAGAGTCTGATAGCATGCCACTGTCACCTTATGCGATGTTGATCCAGAAAAAATAAACCTTACTCTGAAGGCACTACTAATATCCTGATGCAACAAAGATGTATTTTAAATTCCTACATTAGTTATATTCTTATAAGATTTTTCAAATATTGATGAGGTTCAGGAATGTTACTGGGCCTATGCCCCGAGGTACAAACATCTATATTTGCTCATTCAATATGGACTAATTAATGGTAGCAACAGGTCATCACATAATATATTCAGGAAGAAATGATCGATGAACACCACAGTAGAGGAGTTGGCCTAGTCACAAACAAGAAGACCAAGAAAGATTTANTGGCCTAATCACAAACAAGAAGACCAAGAAAGATTTGATTGGATGGAATCCTGTCAGCAACAGAATTTCCACTCCAAATACACAAAACTTACCATCATAGTATGTTACTCGCCTACAGAAGATGCAGATGAAGAGGAGAAAGAGAGGTTCTAGAAACTTCAGGAAACAACAGAGAACACGCCTAGGCATGACATTGTCATTATCATTGGATATTTCAATGCCAAAGTAGGATCGATCAATGACAGCAACGAAA
>CAJDSM010049992.1:1154-19619 GCA_903981925.1 Ostrea lurida | reverse complement strand
CAGCGAGACACATTGATTGTCGAGCCGCAACTACGCGCACAACACCGACATCAGGCGAGCCGGTGTCGCATAATATACGTTCCGGGTTTTAAACGTTCGCCAGGAACCTTTGATGATGTCATAAACGTTTCCGGATTTCTCTTGTATACAATGGTTCCGGCCTGAGCCTGAAGACCAATAAAGTCTAATATTTAAAATTTTGGTAATTTTTGTAATAATTTTTTGAATAAATCAAAAGTCATTTTCTAGAATAAATTGTATTTGAATGTTTTCAAATCAGCAATTTTTTTTTAAAACCATGCTAGCATTTCTCATATAGATTTTAACGGTAGATACAATGTTGAGCTTAAGATACTCGCAGTTTATGGATCTTAGGTAACTGGCTTTCGACGTTCTTAATCTTCGCAGGTGTTTTCTCTTTCATTATAATCCGGCACCTCGGATCTCGCAGATTTTTTCCCAGTTTGAAATATGAAAAAGATGCGGACGGGAGTAATTGGGAACTCTTTATTTTGCGGGGAAAAATAATTCAAATGAAAGAAATGTGGAAAAGGTGAATACCAAATATTACACATTTTTTTTCCCGCATTCTTTGTCCGTATTTCCATATAATACAAAATTAATAGGAAATCTGGAATTTGTGCGTGCATCTTTTTTTCCATATTTTTTGTATCTGGAAAACCAAGGGTCCTCTTGGTGTGGTGGATAAAATAAGGAAATACGGAAATCTGCAACCAAGAAATTTCCAAAATTACGGAAAAAAAAAACTATTGAATCTTGAGGTTGCCAGACAAATTTCTTTAATTTTTTAATATCTCTTGGAGATATAATACCATCCAATAAGTAATTGATGAACTCCAACAGTATAGTATTTAAAAACTCGGTTTGACAGTTCATGAAATGAAATATAATTCCTAAACACTGAAAATTTGCTGTAGTCTTGACATAACGGTTTTGCAACTACTGAGGTTTTAAACTTTCATTTGATCGCAAACTATTAACTTGGATTTTTGGTCACAACAATCATCACAGTTTTATCTGCAAATTTAGAAGTTCCACAATTTTCCCATGAAATTGACAAAGAGTTCCTCACTAAGTTGAAACACATGTCACAGTCTCATCAGTTGCACACTTGGAAAGCAAAGAATGATTTCAAGTTCTAATCAGTGCTATTCCTTCGTTTAAAACAAACCTCGTTTGAGATGTATCTGCCATTCATAAAGAACAGAAATCTGAAAAAGAAAATCAAACGATTCAAAACCCGCATTTTTTGAGCAGAATAAATTGACCCATCTATAAATCCAACACCGAAAATTAAATTGCCTACTCAATCTGTGATCCCCTTAAGGATCAAGCAAACAATGTACACACTGTTATTAATTTAACGACATCGGTGCAAGACTACTGTTTTCTGGCCAGTGGCCTGGCTAATGTGAAATTCGGTACTGCCGCTAAGTAACAACACGTGTGTAACAATGAAGTGCATACACAGCACGGATGCATTATTAGAATTACGAAAAACCGATTTGCTGCGCTTTCATGTGTGTCGTATTATTATGTTCCCAAACATAATTTGGGAACAATATTTGTATTTTAACTCTGTTTCTTATTAGGTTTTCCGTCCTACAAACGGAAGACCTTATAGTGGATTGTATGTGTTTCTTTTTAATCTATTCCCTTTACTAACGTTTTCTTACCTTAATCTAAGGTCTTCGTCTAACAACGGAAGACCTTATAGTGATTGTTTGGTTTCTTTTTATTATTATTAAGGTCTCCCTCTTCAACGGAAGACCTTTATGTGGATTGTATTGTTCTTTTTATTAAGGTCTTCCGTCAACAACCGGAAGACCTTTAGTGAATTGTAATTGTTTCCTTTTTATTAATTAAGGTCTTCCGTCTAACAACGAGACCTTAATAGTGATTGTATTGTTCTTTTTAAGGTCTTTCCGCTTTCAGACGGAAGACTTATAGTTATTGTACCAGTTTTATTCTTATTATTATATTTTTTCTATTTTCCGCTATTTTTGGTACCAGACGATTACGCAGAAGATGTCTGGAATAGACTTAATGCTTGAGAATTTTCAGGGTAAGACATGGTAGGGGATGATCCTAAATTCGTTTTTCAAATTTTTTTAGAAAATTTTCAGCTTCCGTACGCGAAAATATGGGCCCGATTTTCGTTTTTTTTAAAAGGCATCGATGTCCGTATTTTTCCTCAGAAACCGTGAAGAGTAGAGTCACCAAGAGCTTGCAGGATGATAGATCTCAAGAACTAGGCAAAGTAGGGGTTAGCCATGTCGGGCCGTACTTCCGGTCTCCACCGAAGTGATAAAACCGAAATCGTGATTTTTCCAAGTTTTTCTTTTTGAATTTTGAAACCTTAATACACTTTATTAGCTTCTTGAAGTTATCAAATACAGGTGACCCACCGGAAGTCGACCTGCCACTTCGGTTTTTCAAGAAACACTTTTCATTTTCTGCATTTTTCATCCAAAATCTCGCCTTATATGTAAAGTATTTGACGTTGATTTTAACATATCTTGTAGAGCAAAACTGATAAAATGTCTCGAAGTAATCGTCACAAATTTTGGTAAAAAATTACTTCAACGGTGCTTGAGATACAGTGTCCACAAAATTTCAAATATTTTCTCCTCTCAATTTCTCATCACGAGTAAAGACAGACCCTCATGAGACTTTCAGGGATGAAAAATAAACCCCTAGACATCTAGATAAGATTTTTGGAGTTGGATATTTTCGGCGTCTACTTTATATGCGCGGTCGTGCACAGGAAGTGATGAAAATCGTGATTTTTAATTTTTTTTTTTTTTTTGATATTTGAAATCTATACCAGCTTTATCAAGGCTTTTTTTCGAAATATCAAAACGGTGACTCCACCGGAAGTCGAGCCTGTCCCCACTTCGCGGTTATCCAGAAACTTTTCATTTTCCTCCTCTCATTTTCAATGCCATAAGATCTTGTGATGATGTGAAGTTGTTTGACTTGATTTTAAAAACCAATAGTAAGACACCATAAATGTCTCGAGAAACGTCAAAGTTTTGTAAAAATCTACGTTCCCGGGTCGTGAGGATAACCAGCGTCCAAAAAATCAAATATTTCTTTTCTCAATTCTCAACTAACGGCAAGACAGACACTGTGAGACCTCAGGGATGAAAGACCTTCGGGCAGTACATAAGACTTTTATGGGTTGAGTATTTCCCGCGGGTCACTCCGGTCGTCAATCTCGAAGTGAAAGAATAGAATTGTTCCACTTGTATTATTCAAATTCGAAACCTATACACTTAATTAGATTCTTTGAAATATCAAAAATTCACTGCCATTGAATGTTAAAAACATCAATTCGGGTTATTTTAAAAGAACTTTAATGTTTCAGAGCCATATACTATCTTATAAGATCGAGTGTTTACGGTTGAGTTTCGTTCATGGCTATGGTCGACACAGGCACTAAAACTTATCAGAAATATTCCATTCAGGAGAGTTATGAAGTTTGGAAGTAGTGTACGGAGACTTTCTCATTACTCGTAAATGAATTTCTCCTAGTTATTATGTTTATATTTCCCTTTTCAAAATACCAATTACTCAATAAACGCCTTGATCGATTTCATGATTTTTAAGCAATGTTAAGGTTGTTTCTTTATTAAGAAGGTATCTATAAATTCCCGTCTTTGAAAAATTCACTTCCGGTTCGGAGATATCAACTTCGGGTTTTTTTTTCGTTGTCCGCGAGTGGTTTCCATAATTTGTTTGAAGGTTTGAAAAAATGAAAATTTTCAGAGATGATAAAGCCAATGTAATGTAGATGAATAGCCCGTTTACGCCAATGAAATTTTTTGTGCAACACTTCCCTGTCCGTAAATAAAGGACCTACTTTTCCGTTTCAAAAAAATTTTATGTTTTGAAATTTTTTTTTTATTTTTAAATATTTTTCTCTTGATGAATAAGTATAATAGATTGAATTACTGGATACAGAATATATTTAAAAAAATTTAATCGGTTGCCGCGTTACCCTGAAAGTTTCTGCTACTTTCACTTTGTAATCATTTTTGTACACCGGAAACCGCAATTATCTATAAACGCCTTCCATAGATTTTTGATGATTTTTGCATGTTATGTGTTTCCTTATATGATGTATTTATAAAACGGCCGGTCTTGAATTCACTTATTTCCGGTCCGAAGATATCGGCTTTCCCGGTTTTAAAGTTTATCCCTGGCGTTTTTCCTGTCAGAGATTATAACTGGTGTAAATAAATTGAATTTTCCATGATGAAATAGACCTATGGTCTGAGGGAAGTTAGCGATAACCCAAGCTTTTTACTTCAGCGACATTTTTATTGTAAATTAAGGTCTAAGCTTCGTTTTATTTGCAAAATTCTCATTTTCTCTCATTTTTGTATATTTTTTGTTGAATTTCGTAGAGAGTAGATTATATATATGTTCATGTGAATATTTACTTCGGCTATACTTGAAAAACTCATCACAGTTTTACGAACTCATATCTCATTATTCAGATGACGGATACCTTTTGGTTGTCGCGACACAGCGTCTATGGTTTATATTATTTGTACCTCACTAAAATGCAATGTACTCAAAACGTTTGACCGATGTTCAATTCGATTTTCTTCATGTAGTTTTAGTTTTCCTATAAGAGGTATCTATAAACGAGCCGGTTTATTAAAAATCCTACTTCCGGTTCCGAGAATACTTAGCTCACGGTTAATTCGTTGTCCGAAGTGGTTTAGTAAATTTATTTGAGTTAAGGATGAGATTTCAGGGAATGAATAGACTTGTCTGTAGCACTAAAACGTCAGGTATATGTTTTTTGTGTGCAATACTTCCTGTTGAAAATAGAGGTCTACTTTCGTTTTGAAAAATTGTCAAATTTTGTTTAAACTTTTTTTTATTTTAAACATTTTTTCTTGAAATATTTTAGTAATCAATTTTACATTGATTAACTAATGTAAATATATAGTTTGTTTGAAAATCGGGTCACGCTTCTCGAGTTATCTGCTATACTACTTCACTTTGTAATCAGTTGTAAACCGGAAACCGCAAAGTTACTATAAAATAGCGCTCAATAGATTTTTATATGATTTTTGTAGTGAGTTGAACTTTATGAGACAGTTTATAAAGCGTTTTTTTTTGAAAAATTTCACTTCCGGTCCCGAAGAATATCGACGTTCCGGTTTCAAAGCTTTTATCGCGGCGTGCGTTTTTCTCAGAGATTATGTGTGGTAAAGTAAAATAGAATTTTCAGTGATGAGTAGACCTTATCTGAGGAAGTTAGCGATCCAACCAAGCTTAACTTCAGCGCATTTTATTTTTTAAAAAATAAAAGTTTCTACTTTCGTTTTTGGTAAAATTCTCATTTTCTTCATTTTTTTGTATATTTTTTGTTGGAATTTCGTAAGAGAGTTAAGATTTAATATATGTTTCATGTTATAAATGTGATATTTTACTTCGCTTATAACTGAAAAAACTCACACTATGTTACGACTCATATCTGCAATTCATTCAGGGACGGAGACCTTTTTTGTTGTCGCGACAAGCCGTTCCTATTATTATTATTATTTAATATTATTATTATTTTCCCTCACTAAATGCAAATTTACCTAAAAAACGTTTGACCCAATTTCAAATGATTTCTTTGCTATGTATGAGTTTAGTCTCTTTATGAAGGTTTTTCTACAAAAGTTCGTTCTTTTTTAACAAATCTCTAATTCCGGTACCCAGAATACTAGCTTCCGGTTAAATAAATTCGTTGTCCGGAGAGTGTTTACGTATATTTGAGTTTAGGAAAATGAGATTTCAGGGATGATAAGACCTATTCTGTAGACTACGTCAGGTATCATGTTTTTTGGTGTGCAATACTTCCTGTTAAAAATGAGGTCTACTTTCGTTTTAAAAAATTTTTTCATTTTTCTTTTTTTTTTATTTTTAAATATTTCTTGAACTATTTAGATATCAATTTTATTGATCAAACTGATGTAGAATATATAAGTTTTTTTAAAATCGGGTCCAACGTTACGAGTGTTCGTTCTTCGAGTTATCTTGCTACTTTCACTTTGTATATCAAGCCTGTAATCCGGAAACCGCAGTTACTAATCAATCGCCTCGATAGATTTGTCATGATTTTTTGTGATGAGTTGAAACTTTAATGAAGGCGAGTTTATTAAACTACCCGTTTTTTTGAAAAATTCAGCTTCCGGTCCGAAGATATCGACTTTCCGATTTTAAAAGTTTATCCGGGCGTTTTCTCGGAGATTATAAATGGTGTAAATAAATAGACATTTTCAGTGAATGATAGACCTATATCTGAGGAAATTAGCGGATCCCCCAGCTTTTACTATTCAGGCGACATTTATTATTGAAATAAAGGTCTACTTTTCATTTTGTTAAAAATTCTCATTTCTTCACTTTTCTGTAATTTTTGTTGGAATGTCGTAAAGAGAGTTTTAAGATTTCATATGTGGTCATGTTATAATGTGAAATTTTATTTTATTCGCTATAACTTGAAAAACTCTCATCACATTTTTACGCTCCATATCTCAATTCATTCAAGGCGGATTGCCTTATTTTTTGTTGTCGCGAAAAAGGCGTCTAGTTATTTATTATTTTTCCCTCACTAAAATGCAATTACTCAAAAACACGGTTTGAACCGATTTCTCCCTGATTTTTTGCATGTGAGTTGTTCCTTTATGAGGTAATCTTATAAACTCTCCGGTTTTTTTCTAAATAAATCTACTTCCGGTTCCGAGATACCTAGCCTCCCGCGTAAATTTTTCGTTGTCCAGAGAGTGTTACCGTAAATTAATTTGAGTTTAGAAATGAAGATTTTCAAGGGCTTATGATAGCCCGTATGTCTGTAGACTAACGTCAGGCTTATCATATGCTTTTTTGGTGCAATACTTCCTGTATGAAATAGAGGTCTATCTTTCGTTTGAAAATTTTCAGAATTTTTTATCTTTTTTTTAATTTTTAAATATTTTTGCTGAAAATTTAGTAATCAATTTATATTGATCAACTAATGTAGAATATATAAGTTTTTTTTAAAAATCGGTCACGCATTGACTCGAGTTATCTGGCTCTTTTCACTTTGTAATCAAGTTGTACCCGGAAACAGCAGTTACTAATCAACCGGCCTCGATAGATATTTGATGATTTTTGGTAGTGAGTTACTTTAATGAGACGATTATAAGACGGCGTTTTTTTGAAAAAATTCCACCCACTTCCGGTCTCGGAAGATTCGACTTCTCCGGTTTTAAAGGTTTTTATCGGCCGTTTTCTCAGAGAGTTATATGGTTGGTAAATAAAGTTAGAATGTTTCCAAGTGATGAATAGACCTATAATCTGGAGTTAGCGATATACTATAGCCTTTTTTACCTTCAGCCGACATTTATTTTTTAAAATAAAAGGTCACTTTTCCGGTATGTAATTCTTCATTGTTCTCTTCATTTTTTGTATAATTTTTTTGTTGAACTTTCGTAAGAAGTTAAGATTTTATATGTTCATGTTATAAATGTGAATTTTTACTTTTGTCGCTTATACTTGGAAAACTCATCACATTTACGACTCTATATCTTTCAATTCATTGAGGGACGGAGATCCTTTGTTGTGTCGCGACAACAAGCGTCTAGTCTATTATTATTATTTATTATTATAATTTTTCCTACGCTAAAAATGGCAATTACTCAAAAAACGGTTTTGAACCGATTTTTCATGATTTTTTTGCATTTAGTTAAGTCTCTATAAAAGGTATCAATAAAAACTTGCCGGTTTAAAAAAAATCTACTTCCGGGTCCCGGATCTCAAGCTTCGGCCGGTTAACTTTCGTTTGTCCGAGAGTGTTTACCCGTAAAAATTATTTTAAGTTAAGGAAATGAGATTTCAGGGATGATAGACCTATGTCTGTAGAATACGTCAGTATCCATGCTTTTTTGTGTGCTACTTCCTGTCGAAATAGAGTCCTTAATTTTCGGTTTTGAAAAATTTTTAAATTTTAACTTTTTTTTTTATTTTATAAAAGTATTTTCTCTTTGAAATATTTAGTTTCGAATTGTATATTGTAAATCAGTAGTAATATATAGTTTTTAAAAATTCGGTCACGCATTCCGAGTCTATCTTACTTTTCACTTTGTAATCAATTGTACCGGAACGCAGTTACTATAAATTGCCTCGATAAGATTTTTATGATTTTTTGTAGTGAGGTTGAACTTTAATGAGATCGAGTTTATAAACTCCCGTTTTTGAAAAATTCCCACTTCCGGTCCGAGAAATTCTTTCCCGGCTTTTATTTATTCCGGGTGGGGCCGTTCCCTCCCTCAGAGATTATTGTGTATAAATAGAATTTTGCAGTGATGATAGACCTATATATCTGAGAGTTAGCGATGACTCATGCTTTAACTCAGCGGGACATTTATTTATTTTAAATAAAGGTCTACTCCGGTTTTTTGTAAAATTCTCATTTTCTTGATTTCTTTTTGTATATTTTTTGTTGAATTTCGTAAGAGAGTTAATTATATATTTCATGTTATATTGAAATATTTCTCGTGCTATAACTGAAGAAACCATCCATTTTTAACGACTCATAGTCTATTCATTCAGGCTGGAAGACCTATTTGTTGGCACAACAGCGTCTAGTTATTATATTTATTAAGGGTCCTGTCCGTCTACGAACGGAAGACTTATAGTGATCTGTATTGTTCTTTTTATTTATAATTATATTATTTATAGATAATTATTATTTTCCCCTCACTAAAATGCAATTACGTCAAAAACGGTTTGACCCCGATTTTGCCAATGTTTTGCATGTGAAAGTAGGTTCTTTATGAGGTATCTATAAAGTTCCGGTTTTTTAAAAATCTAACTCCGGTTCCGAGATACTAGCTTCGCGGTTAAATTCGTTTGTCCGAGAGGTGTTCTTAACGTAAATTATTTGAGTTTAGGAAATGAGATCTCCAGGTGATGCTAGTCTGTAGACTACGTCAGGTATCATCGTTTTTTTGTGTGGTGCAATACTTTCCTGGTTTTGAAATAGAAGGTTACTTTCTTTTGAGAAATTTCAATATTTTTAAACCTTTTTTTTTTTATTTTTAAATATTTTTCTTGAAATATTTAGTATCATTTTATTGTCACTAATGTAGATAAGTATATAAGGTTTTTAAAAAATCGGGTCACGCATTTCGAGTTATCTGCTTCTTTTCATTTGTAGTCAAGTTTGTAGGAAACGCAGTTAGCTTATAAATGCCTCGATAGATTTTTTATGATTTTTTGGAGGTGAGGTTGAACTTTATGAAGACGAGTTATAAAACTCCGTTTTTTTTTGAAGAATTCCACTTCCGGTCCCGAAGATATCGACCTTCTGGTTTTAGTTTATCGGGCGTTTTTTCTCAGAGATTATATGGTGTTAAAGAACTAATAGAATTTTCAGTGATGATAGAACCTATAATCTGAGGAGTTTAGCCGATTACCAAGCTATTTTACTTCACTACGAACATTTTAATTATTTTAAATAAAGTCTACTTTTCGTTTGTTTGGCCGGGGTTGGCAGAATCAAAGTATGCTATATAAAAAGAGTTTAACATAAAAGATTTAACATGCCATAGGCCTACCCAAGATTTAAATGTTGGGGTGCATTTTTCAACTCAACTGCGTCAATTTTCACACAGCAAAGTCTACTCGTACATTGATTGGGCAATTTTCAAGTACATTGGCTAGTCAGAAACCGTGTTCTTAATGTTTTGTGCTATAAATTTAGAACTATATCGAAACGAAACAGACCCAGAATTAATCGAACATTGAATCGAGACCAATACATCGCGATTCGGCTGCATCATGATGTATTGTTTTACCCCAATAATCATCATTGCACGATTCTTTTAGGTTTGTTTGTTTTTTTAAAACTATTTTCTGATCAAAGGAGTAGGCCAACGAAGGGTGAAAATCGGCCCTGTGAAATGGTAAAAATTGAAGTGAAATTTCAACAAATTATTTGCTACACAAATGATATTCAGTGCATAATAGTTTATTTGGGGGGTTTACATTGGTGTATCTGAGATGTAATGCCCCAAACATCATGAAATATCATAAAACTCAAGAATTTGCTTTTAAAAATCAAATCGCCACATTTTGTGAGGAAATACGAAAATTTGATATAGAGCACAGGCTTGGACCAATTTTATTTATATGATGCCATGCAGGAAGGTAAGGTTCATACTTTGATAAAAAAAATTAACATCTTGGTACTGCATGTATATCGAATTTTCGTCTAGACCATCACACTTTGTCGTTGCGTGTGGACAAATGATTTAGGTATATTTGAATTATATTCAAAGTATATTTGAATTAATTTATGGTAGCTGTATAATTTAATTCATATATTTTAAAATTATCCTCTGCATACAAATTTTTATTTTGAGATGCTTTAATAGATCCAACTACTTGAAATTGTATGTGCTTTTATGCATTTATCAAAGGCAGTCAGCATCTAAAGAAATGACATTGCATGTGTAATTTTCATTTAATAGAGTGACAACAATGAACTTGATTAGCATACATTTAAATTCTTCCCTGTATGTATCATGACTGTGAATTGTTAATTTCAGGCTTCTCCCTTAAATGATTCATGCTCCTCAACCCCAGACAAGGTCAAGGCCACGCCAAGAAACCTAGATAAGTTTGTTTTTTTTTAAAGGGAAGAGGTGGGGGTTGCACAATTTGATCGGATACCATCAAAATACTAAATTGATGTAACAGTAATTCATTGAAATTTGATATATGTTGTAAAATTGTACTTTTTGACAGAAGATGAAATGTTGATATATCCTTGGTTTCAAATGAATCACTGAGAGTTGCAAAATTCATTGCCCTAGGAAAACTGGCACATAGTTTGGAATCCATGTAATTTAGATTCCTTAAGAGTGTTTTTACTGAAACATGTTTTAATGACTAATGTTACACACTCTCGTCTAGATTCAATTCATCTTCCTGTCTAAGTTAAATTTTAAAATTTTATTGGCTTCATCATTCAGTATTTCTGAAAAGGTATGGTGGCATAACTAATTAATTACTGCCTTTATTCCAATGTTTATATTAAAAGTTATTTGTTATACAATTAGATATTGATAACTAACAACGATTTCTTGAAGAGATTTTAGAGAATGATTGTGATTGATAATGTATGATAAAGATTTTGAATTTTTATTATCAATTTCTATACAGATGCAATACATACATCAGGGAATAACTGATTTGCCACCAAGTTTATAGGCTTTTGAATTTCAATTGGAAGACGTAAATCATTGCTGTCTTAATAGAAATGCAAATTTATTGTGACACATTTGTAACATAAACTGTCTGGCGTTAGAATCCTAAGTCCCCGGCAGTTTGTACATGAAGTTTGATGTGGTTTAATAACTATTAATCACCAATGATCTCGTACATGATTCTCTTGTGTATACAATGTTATTTTTGTCCCTATCAAGGGCTGTATGTAAGCTCAGGTAATAACGTCTGTGTTTATTTATACGGACAGGCACAGTAAGCGATTTGTCAGGGGATCTCTGGAATGTATAGGGACAGAGAGAGGTGATGTGTCGTCTGGTCAACTGTCTCATGGTCATCTCCAGTCATGCGTGACTGAACAGCAGGTAATGATACACTGAATTTAGCATCAATACACATCAAGTCAGCTTGTTAATGTTTGATAGGGATTCCACTGTGCAGGCCTCTCGTTTTTGATAATTGAATTCCTGGTCACCTTTGAAGGAAGAGTTAAAATTCATGTTTCATGCAAGATGAAAGCTTCAAGAGAATTTGCAGCAAGTGCATGATCAGGTCTGTTACTGATTCTCATTCAATTATAGTGAAAAATTGCAAAGATATTTTATTCAGTTAATTGGGGTTTTTTCATATAAGAAATGAATCTTATATTTTTTCGGGTGATGCAGGTATCACCGAATTTTAGACGGTAAAACTCATCAATGCGCGAAGCGCATTGATGAAAAGTTTTACCGTCTAAAATCTCGGTGATAACCAGCATATCGCCCGAAATAATATAATCTTCATTTCTTATCATTTACTTTTATATTACAACAACAAAATAATATATATTAGACTTGAATAGTTGTTCAGGTATGTGATCGAAAAATCACCTCAATTCTTAAAAGGTGTTTTAACCAATGAGAATCCGCGCTAGGTGATCACGTGAAATAAAATTAAATGATATTGCAATCATATATCCTTTACGTACCATTTAGTTGTATTTCATGTATAATACAAGCTCATTTTCCTAATTTATTAATGAATTGTATAGTATAGAAAAAACAAAAACTTCATTGTCATTTTTATTTAGCAAATGGTTATAGTTTATATATTCTGATTTGTTGTGCATCATGTGTGTAACACGTTTACTCTGCCAAACTTTACTAAGCTGAAAATATCAATTTTAAAATTGATTTCCTGAATTTTATTGTATGTATGTGTTTGTGTGTATTGGTACCATGCCATAGTCTTCAAGATGTAATCCGGGGGGAAAAAATGAGTAGAAAAAAACACAGGTTATCTTTAGATAAATACATAGTATGCAATATTAGAACATGCATTAACTTGTGAAAGGGAGATAACTCAAGGTGGATAGTTTGTTGCAGTTTGTGTGACTGTGATGGAGAAATATGAATTACAGGACACTCAGACATAAAATTCCTATTTTGATTACTTTTGTACATTTCAATGTAAAACCAGAATGGCATTTTTAGGGTGGAAGGTGTTTATGTCAATTTATCCTGAAAACAGACCTCCAAATTTTAAAACAGGGGGAGGGGAATACCAAACCATATTATGGCATGTCAAAAAGTGTTCAACCATGCACAGTACGGACTTTAGAAAAAACAACAGATGACACAAGAAATTTAATCTGTGATCTTTTCTACACCTTAATCCCAAACCCTTGATGGCCCACTGAGAACAGTTATTTAATACAGTAGCTGATGATTATCTACCAGAAACGTTGAAGATAGGGGTAATTAGGGTGCTTTTCAATGAAATTTAAAAGTTCAAACATTAACTTACATGTAGTTTTGCCACCTGTATCTGAATTTATGTGACAGCTCATGATATGGGTATTTAACTACTTTAGTTTATTTTGACATATTTTTTGACACTGTCAGCAATTTAATTAGTTCAATGTTCAAGCAGGGAAGATGTTTGGATAATTGTTTGAGTGTCAGCTAGTTGTTAAAGCGACCTTTCATTTCACCTCTATGGGAGTGACAGATTAAAACAAATTTTTGCCAAAGAATGTTCAGAATGATCTAAGAATTATCCAGAATTATCTAAAGACACAAATCAGACACTCGGGGATTAAATCATTTTAAGAAGCATTATATATTCTTTATGAAAAATTTAATTGTGTGTCCACAATGTTACTATGAGTTGATGTTTTTAAAAAAAATACCACAAGTATGTTATTGAATGTATTAATTGCCAAGTATATCTTTTAGAATATGAATTCACTAAGTACATGTCTTATACATGTATCAGCTAGAATTTTTCCCATTCAAAAATTAGTATGACCAGTTATCACTGAGTACAGACGGAATTGTTTGCTTGATTATTTCTGCTATGATGACGTGGTTTTTTTTTAATATATATAGATAAAGCTTCTGTTTCTTCATGAATTCAATTGTGTGGCCTTGATCGTTCTTTATTCAGAAATGCATATAATTATGTATTCATAGCACAATTTCATTACTCATTACGCTCGTGTTATTCCTCTGAAGTGTAATTAATGCAGACGTCTTGTGTCATTCTTACACTTTCACAAGAACCTTTTCGAGATCATTACATTTCCCGGTTTTCTTTTTGTTTTATATCCTAGCTGATAATCTGATCACACAAAAGGTTAGCTATGTGGTATAAGTCCTCCTATTTTCTTTCTATCAGAAGGTCAATTGCTTTTTAATCTGCTTTTTGTGAAATCTGCTTGTAGATTTAAAAAAGCTATAAAGTTCGTATTAATAAACTACTATGTCAAATTGGTACATGATTAATCGTTCTGGTAATTAATTTGTGATTAGGGAATGTATAATGTTAACGTTTAGACTCTTGGATAAAGGAGTGCAATATAGCCTCTAATGACCCAGGTGCTTTTAAGCCCCCCTTTTTGTAGTAAATCAAGGCTGGTGTACATGACAGATAGTGTGAAACTTCTGAATAGACATCAGTGTTTTAAAGTGCACTGGAATTTCAGGTCAGTGTGGAATTTAATTTTCATTCATGTGAAGCATATACTAAAGGTAGGTCTGATGAAACTGAGAAGAACTTGTGATGTTTCTTGGGTTTGATTATACAGTATATCTTAAAATGCATTGGAATTGGATCTTTTAAACGTAAAAAGGCTTTTATATGTGGATTGGATGGAATAAATATGCCTTTAACTGACTTTTGATAAAGACAGACTGGTATTTGATGATTTTAGTAATTGTTTATGAAATTGCAAGTGTTTCATGCATCATTTACTTATATTAGAATGTTTTGAAATGGCAATTTTCATCAATTGATTATAATGATAATGAGCTTAGATGTTGTGTAATGAATTATTATGTTGCTTGGAAGTCTTTGGTTGGGCCCCGTGTTTACATACAGATAGGCCACCGATAGACGGACTGCTGGGTCCCAGCGGTATACTATGGGGAACAGATAGGTGAAGGAGCAACTTCATTGCAAAAATTAATTTAATGATGCAGTATTCCATTTTTTGTCATCTTCAAAATAATTTGCAATAAATATAAAACTGATTCATTGTTTTTGGAATATTAGAGTTGCTTTTCCTTAGTCTGTATTCTAACATTATGCATGCATGCAGTATTTTCAAAGAAATTCTTCAAATTTTTCTGATGTTGTGTACACAGCCCTGAAAAATCCACTTTTAAACACATTGCTTAAAATTCATGTTCATTCATAAATTTTTTGGCAAGGATCGTTTTAAGCCAAATTTGCATATAAAGACTCATTAAATCAGGAGATGGTACGAAGATAGTTTTACACCCTTTATGTTACTTTATATCCAGGAAATTACTTCCCATCGTGTTAATGGCGCCTGGCTTGTGACAATATGGTACCATAGATGTATGGATGGGGTTCTTTGCACTTAATAAGAAAATACAATCACAAAGGCTGTTTAACGGTGCTAAACAAGTGTAAAATTGAAATTGTGTGAGAGATTTTATCTGTCATAACTTTGATATTAGAATATCTCTTTTTCATAGCAGTTGGGCTTTGAATTGAATTTATTTTCTTCTCATTATAATATATAGTAAAACTGACATATTATGTATTCTTTATCCAAAAGTCTAAGACCCAAGGGCATTTTTTTTTCCTTTTCAAAAGCTGACTGACTTACTAATTGAAAATATTCCTATTATTGTGTTTTGGGTAGAGGAACTGAGAAGGACATGTACAGATTTTAGTGATGAATCTAAGTTTTTGAGCTTTATCAGACTTTGTTAACCCACCCATGAAATGACCTCACCCTGCCCTCTTCTACATCGATTCATACTTTTGGAAACATTTGTTTATATGTGGTATATAGTGGTTATTTGGGGTGGGTTTTTTTTTTGCATAAATTTTGCATCATAATGCATTTCTTTAAAGAAAAAGGCTTCTATTTTATTTTTGATCTCTTTGGAAACCAATTATTCAGTTTTATATTTATATAGCCCTCCACTAATGAAACACAAAAGGAGCTATAGATCATCTTTGTTTGTTATACCCACCCCCCACCCCAGTGAAGGGGGGGGGTGTTGTGTTTGTTTGTCTGACCCCCACCTCCCATCTGCTACTCCTCTAAAACCACTGGACAGAATTTTATGAAACTTTCAGGGATTCTTTGTTACACGATGCCATTGTGCACCTCATATTTAAAATTTTGAATTTTGATGTGAATGATTTTTGGAGTTTCCCATAGCAAAACATGGGATGTTACTTTTACACCATGGGGGGGGGTCCCACTTCCCATCCGCTACTCCTGAAAAACCACTCAACATAATTCTGTGAAACTTTCAGGGATTCTTTGTTACATGATGCCAATGTGCACCTCCTATTTGACTTTGGAGGTTTCCCATAGCAAAACATGAACTTTGCCATTACTGTAAAGGGGGAAATATTCGCGTGGGGTTTTATTTTCGCCTATATTCCGCGATTATATCAACTACCGCAAAATTAAAACCCACCCGAAATACTGTTCAGTGTATTTAGGTAATTGGTAACTAGCTTAGATAATCTACTTTCCGCGAAATTTAAACCATCGCGAAATGCTGAAAGTTAAAATCGCGAAATTTTAGCCGCGAAATTAAAGCCCTTTACAGTATACCATTTTGGGGGGGGGGGTTGCCTGCATCCCACCATCTGCTACTCTTCTAAACCCATTCAACATAATTCTATGAAACTTTCAGGGATTCTTTGTTTCTAGTGATGCCATTGTGCACCTCCTATTCTAAATTTTGATCTGAATGATTTTGGGGGAGTGAGAGATATCACTTAGTGAGCTTTGCTCACATAATTCTAGTTTTGCTATATGCTTTGAATATACAGTCAGCTCTCATTACAACGGCCACATTCATTTCCAATCAACGAATCTGCCGTTGTAACGAAATGCCTATTTTATCGGTACTAGTTATTCCCCTTTGTTTAATCATCAGCACAATTATATGCAATGGCGATCTCCGTAAACATTCACAGTGCATTTATTTTCAGTACGGTATACAAATACACTCATGTCCCCCTTTCTCCTTATTTCTATTAAAAGTAAAGAGAGAATTTGTGATAAACCTAATATTTATATTATAGATACTGGAAACCATCAAACATACCCGAGCAATCATTTTATTAAAACTATGTTATCAATTGAAACATCAATTAGTGCATTGATAAACCCCGTCTTTGCCTTTAGTAAACAAACATCTGTGCATCTGTCATGTGCCACGGTGGCGAGGGATTTAATCCGTTACCTAATCTTGGTCAAGTGTGAAAATATTGCAGATAGCAAATGTCTTGTACACGGGTCGTTGAAGAATCTCAGGTAACCTGCCGTTATATCGGATTTTATATAGTGTCAAAATGCACATTTGTTACCAATAAGTACTGCCGAAGTGCGAATATGCCGTTATATCAAGCGAAATAAATTAGAGTGCACGTGCAAATTTGTTACCAACAAAATTCTGCCATTAGGCAAATTTGCCGGAAGATCGAATGCCACTGTAACGAGCGCTGACTGTACAATAATTGATTTGAAATTGCAAGGTAGAACAATGCACAACAGTACTATAATAGATTAATTTGATTTCTGTTATGGTTGACCCACTTTTACAAGAGTTATGGCCCTTTGTGTAAAGTCAGTACTTTAAATGAAAATTGGATAAGTCAGGAATAGAATTGGAAATTTTTTTTTGTCCAAACGAACTTCCTACTTTGGAAATGTTCACAAGAACTATAGACTTAGTTCATGGTAACTAAGTACCAAATTTTATGTCGTCAGTGTGTGTGCTCACATTTTTTATCCCCTCGCAATGAGTTGCGGAGGGGATATAGCATCGCTCCCATGCGGATGTGTGTCCTGTGTGTCCGGCTTGTGTGAACACGATAGGAGTCGCAGCATTCATCACAAAATCAACTGTTGCCCATGGAGAGAGGATGGACCCTATTGATTTTCAAGGTCAAGGGTTAAGGTCAAGGTCACTAGTAACTATTACCCAAAACTTGTGAACACGATAGGAGTCGCAGCATTCATCACAGAATCATCAAACCTATAACAACTGCTGCCCATGGAGAGAGAATGGACCCTATTGATTTTCAAGGTCAAGGGTCAAAGGTCAAGGTCACTAGTAACTATCCCCAAACCTTGTGAACACGATAGGAGTCACAGCATTCAATAGAGAATCATCAAACCTTTCACAAACATTGCCCATGGAGAGAGGATGAACCCTATTGATTTTCAAGGTCAAAGTAAAGGTCACTATGGACTATTGACTAAAATTCTTTTGAACACAAGATAGAAGATTCAGCATTCATCAGAGAATCATCAAACCTTCCACAAATGTTGCCCATGGAGAGAGGATGCACTCTATTGAAAGGTAAGGGCCAAAGATCAAGGTCATTATGGACTATTGACTAAAATTCTTGTGAACAAGAGAGAGGGTTAATCATTCATCAGAGAATCATCAAACCTTCCACAAATGTTGCCCATGGAGCGAGGATGCACTCTATTGAAAGGTCAAGGGGCAAAGATCAAGGTCATGATGGACTATTGACTAAAATTCTTTTGAACAAGATAGAAGATTCAGCATTCATCAGAGAATCATTAAACCTTTCACAAATGTTGCCGGTGGAGAGAGGATGAATCCTATTGATTTTCAAGATGAAAGGTCTAGGTCACTATTGACTACAATCGGATCA
>CAJDSM010049983.1:3777-22771 GCA_903981925.1 Ostrea lurida | reverse complement strand
AAAAAAAAAAAAAAAAAAAAAAAGGATAAATTAAACAATTAAGGCCCAAGACATTTTTGTCATTCACTAACATAAAAGTGAAAACAATAACTAATAGAATGCAGACTTGTAATTAAGTAAAATGTCTTAAAGTTTGTTGATATTTTGTAATCCTCTACAATTAACTGACGAACTGACAGGGAGAGACGTGTTTAAATATAGCCCAGAAGGTCTACCTGGAAAGGGAAGAAAATAACAGAGGGAATAAGAAAAAGGTGAGAATATACCTGAATATTATTTTCTTTTCATTTGTTGGGGTGGTGGTGGAATTCAATGTAATATTGAATAATGCAAATTTCATTCTTTCACAAAACTCCACGATTTTGAATCTAAGATTGATTTATGAACCGCGCTCCAATTGTCAAATCATGTCAGATTTCATGTAGTTTAAATATCAATGCAGAATTACGAGTAGCTGTTATTTGAGTCATAAAAAACTTCTCGAATTTCTATTTTTGTGTAATACTTTTTAGGATGTCGTTGTAATGTTGTATTTGTGTAATGGTTGAAAAGAAACTGGTACATTTACCATATGAATGGAACATGTACAAGCTATAATCGCACTGCCGAACGTTTGAACCCACAACAAGCTGTATTTTATGTATATGGAGGTTTATTTTAAACTGTAGATCAATTAATAGCTGTACGTTATCTAGGCCTGTTGCGTATTATTCGTTGAATTAATTTTAATTAACTCTAGATCTTAATAACAGTATTCCTGATTTCCGAGTTTTTGACAAGTGTCGATCGCTCATATGTGGGATTTATAATTGATTTTACCATATGCTAATTGATGTAATAAATTAATAGTTTACGAGAGTTTATGACGCATTCGTGATTTTACTTTATCTCTTATTTCATTTCAGTAATAACTATGTATATCTAGAATTGATGGTCTTGAATCCACATGTATAGTTATATAAGGAACACAACGCAAGCACTATCAAATCCTTGAAATAAAATCCCTTTACTGTACTTGTAGATACACCACGAATTCGCATAACAACTGGCCAAACTGCGAACAAAAACCATGACAGGTCAGTCACACGATTCAAAAATTAATGACATACATGCACAGAACATTAAAAAAACACAAGTGAATGTATATTAAAAATCATTTCTGAAAATACGTTACGGTATGAGCTGCAACACTTATGCCAGGATAATTTGTATGAATCCTAAAGTCATCGGTAGTGTCAACCCAAGTACATTGTATATATGTAACGCTGTTTATGGTATACTCAGGTGTCACCCCAAGTACACTGTATACATGTAACGCTGTTTATGGTGTACACTGTACTATATGTAACGCTGTTTAGTGGTGTCATTATATATGTAAGTGTTTATGGTGTACATGTATATAGTAAAGTAGACGCTGTTTTAGTGTGCACTGTAGTATTATGTCGCTGTTTATGGTGGCTTGTATATGTAACGCTTGTATTTAGTGGTGTACATTGTATATATGTACGTGTTGTTTTATGTGTACCTGTATATAGTAACGCTGTTTATGGTGTATCACTGTATGTACGCTGTTTAGTTGTGTAACTTTAATATATGTAACGCTGTTTATGGTGTACTGGTATTATGTAACGGCTGTTTGGTGTATACTGATGGTATGTACACGTTGTTTATGGTGTAAACACTGTAATTGAATGGTAACGCTGTTTTGGTGTACAGCTGTATATGTACGCTGTTTATGGTGTACACTGTATATAAAATGTAGTAACGGCTGTGTTTAGTGTGCACTGTAATATATGTAAGTGTTATGGTGTGCATTGTATATGTATAGCTGTTTAATGGTGTACATTGGAATATAGTACGTTGTTTTTGGGTACACTGTATATACTGTAACGCTGATTTATGGTGTACACGTGTATGTACGCTGTTTATGGTGTACACTTTAATATATGTAAACGCTGTCCTATGGTGTATCACTGTATATATGTAACGTGTTTTGGTGTATACTGGTAGTATAGGTAAGTTGTTTTATGTGTGTACACTGTATATATGTAACGCTGTTTTTGGTGGTACTGTAATATATGTAAACGCTGTTTTTATGGTGTACACTGTATTATGTAAACGCTGTTTATGGTGTACAACGTATATGTGTAATGCTTGTTTATAGGTGTACACTGTTATATTGTAACGCTGTTTATGGTGTACAGTGTATAAATGTATACGCCTGTTTATTGGTGTAACACTGTATTATACTTAACGCGGTTTATGGTGTAATGTATATTCATGTAAACGACTGTTGTATGGTAGTACACTGTATATATGTAACGCTGTTTATCGTGTACCACTGTATATAATGTACACGCGTGTTTGATGGTGTACACTGTATAATATGTAACGTTGTTTATGGTGTACACTGTATATATGTAACGGCTGTTTATGGTGTCCACTGTTATAGTGTACGCTGTTGATGGTGTACGCTGTATGTAACGCTTGTTTATGGTGTACACTGTATATGTAACGCTGTTTATGTGTACACTGTATATATGTAACGCTGTTTATGGTACACTACGGCGTGATGTGTGGCAGTTCATTCCCTTGTGTATTTGCAAAATGAAACATCTTAAATATTATTAAACTTTTAAGTATTTCAGGTGATGACCACAAAACTTACCCCCACGTACATACCATTGTACACTAAGGGTCTATTAAGATTATTCGTGATAGGGAGAAAAAGAAAATCCGCGTTTATGTAAATATTTACTATTATTCTCAGGGCATACAGTAAAACAATTTATATACTTTTTATGAACGATAAACGTCGTGAAATGAGAGTAACACATGTCAACTTGTTGGAAGGGGTTTATCAAACAAATTGAAATAATAGTGTGTCATTGTATTCCTTTGGGAGCAATGTTTTGAAGCTGCTTTGAAAAACTTAAAATTTACATTTCTTTTGACTCGGCATGACATCTGTTGGAGATCGCCTTCGTCTTTTGTGATGCTGCTGACTACTCGCTCTAATGAGTCCACAGAGACATCCGAAGGTTCACCTCGGTCACACAAGAAATGTATTCAGTGGTATATCTCTACCTGGCTCGTGTGCATCACATTGTTGTTAAATACACACATATCGGCACCATAGGCGGGCCAAGATATTAGATAACCCAATAATTAAGACAACAAATTACATGCATCTATTTCTTTTCCGTAATTTGATTTAAAATAAATCAGTAAGAAGATAAAAGCTCTTGGCAGTTTGATAAACATAACGCGTTAATTTGCCAGGGTAGATGAATGTTAGGTTGACACGACCGCAGGCCTTTAACATTTATCAAAGATTTAACGCTCGATGCACGTGAAGAATAACACCTTAATCTTAAACATCCTCCCGATTAATATTTTAGAAGTGACTATGAATTTATTGAAGTTTCTCCACCCATTGCAATATGAGACCTACAATGTACATTGATATCATATTGAGAAGGTAAACTGACTTTATTGCTTGCAAATATTTCACCATAAGAACTTTCATTTCCAATGTAGAGATTCATCCCGGGAAGGAAGCGATCTTTCATATGTACCCTATGTACATGTAGAGATCCGTGTTCAAACTTTTAAAAGCATCGTTTTCTTCCTATTCTGAGGATGTTCTTTTATACTGTTATCAATAATCTACGTTTTGTGTGCATTTCTTTTTTTCCGATTTTCAATTCTATGAAATTATTTTCAGCCGTCAATTTTGAGGTAAAGGTACACCGAGTATCCGGATCTGGTGGACATTGTAACAGGTAGAGTTTATGAAAAGGAAATTATCCACCTACATGTAATTCTATTCCTGAATTATCCTTCTAGTTAGTCGTGTTTATTCTTCCATATCTGTGTAAATAACACATTGTAAAATCTAAACATTTTCCCAACTTCCAAATATTGACGGTACATTAGCTTTACAAACATACAATGCTCTAAATACATGTAATTTGTATCTCTACATGCATCTTGTCGTTGTGTGATTCATAACAACAAACACAGGACAATCTCGGCCAAACCTTGCTAGTGCCCATCCAATTCAGTGTGATTTCGTAATGGAACTTTCTGTAGGAAACGAACAAGTGCATCAAGACAAATTCAGTAAGTATTTAGTGTATCAAATATTTAGTTAAGGAAGGAAAAAGCATTGGAACATGTGTATCTTGCATTGTGGACATTTCTATGTACATTGTACATCGAACAGTCGAAAAGCACCATAAATTGTCTCAAGTAAACTCACTGCATTTTCTTGAGCATTTAAAACATTTAAAGATAAGACAAAAACACACACACGTACACAGACAGTATGAAGTTGTGCTCATATTTTTAGTTTCTACTTTTTAAAAATCTTGCCATTTATTGATTCTTTAGACTCACACACAGAACAAGACCCATGTTTACAGATTGTTGCAAAGGCGTTCTATTAAATCCTTGTTTGTTCAAATTTTGTCACAAATAGTTACTATAGTACATTGAGCATTCCCTCGACTCTGCAGGACCGTAGCCAGGAATTTCCATTGGGGGTGCACAAAGATAAGACAAGGGGTCTTGAGGGCTGCCTGATGTCCCTGTTGGGTCCAGGGCTGGTCATGGTAGACTATCCAGGGGTGAAGCCCCCAGTAGCTGATAGGTTTTAGCCTTTTCATTGGGTCTTTTTGGCCGCTTTATGCCGCCCAAGGGTCCAGGAATGGTCATGGTAGGGGGTCCGTTGAGCGAAGACCACGGTAATGGAAAGGTTCTAGCACTTTCATTGGGTGATGTGGGCATATCTAACCGAGGGGTCCCCACGGGGCGATATAAGTTGTTAAACCAAACGCACTGGTTGTTTTAGTGCATCAACGATTTTAACCATTTCACACTTAGTTAAATTGGTCAGCGATTCGATCCCCATAAAAAGGGATTTGTTTGCAAGGGGGATTATGGGGCAGTACAGCCCCCACCCTTATCTCTAACCCGGGCTCCCACCGGAGCGACGATCTATAATGTGGTTAAAACCAACGGGCATCTGGGGGTTGTTTTTACGTGCATCAACGATTTTAACCATTTTCACATCTTAGTTAAATTTGTCTGCTAATTACCAATAAAAGGGTGTCAATTTGTTTGCAAGGGTGATGAGACTATTCAAAACCCGGGTCCCCACGAGGCAAGTTATAAATGTGTTTGTAAACAAGCATCTGGTGTTGTAGTCTGCATCAAACATTTTAAACCATTTCACATCATATGTTTAAATGGTATGCTATCCCATTAAAAGGGTTGCATTTGTTTGCAAGGGGTGAGGGTGATGAGGACTTATTCTAACCCGGTCCCACGGGGCGATATAATGCTAGGTAAAAACACAAAGGCCACTGGTGTTTTAGTGCATTCAAATTTTCACCATTTCACATCTTAGTTAAATTGTCATGCTATACCATAATAATGGATTGCCATTTTGTGTTGCAAGGGGTGATGAGGACTTATATCTAACCCGGGTCCCCACGGGGCGATTAAGCTGTAAAACCAAATGGCACGGTGGTTTAAGTTACATCAGAACAAACCGAGTTTTAACCACTTCAATCTTAGTTTGAATCGGTAATTGCTATACCCATAAAAGGGTGCATTTGTTTGCAAATTTGATTTAGACATACACTCTACACGTTTGTCAGAGTGAGCGTGTCCTTAAATTATTGACTTTTAAGTATTTTATAGCATATGTACTTAACACAGAGCGATATTGTCTGCGTGGTGATTTGCCTGCTGTATCATATAACACTTTCACATTGGGAAAGCCATCAGATCTCGTAAGTTAAAACAAAATCAAAGACTTCTTTAACCACTGTTCAAGGAAAAGCAGCATGCATAAATCATAAGGTAGTTTATTTTAAGCCAGAGCGTTTCGATATTTAGTTGACCGTTGACATCAAACCCACATAACGTACAATAAACCGTATCATATATGTCAAATTTCAAATGATCCTCAACAGGTAATTGCCGCTTATGTCAATGTATGAATGTATTTATTCTACGCTAAAGTGAATGATAATCCTATTGGACGATTTAAAATATTTACATCTAACACGAAATATAAATATACTACAAGAGTCCTTTAAAAGTTGTATTTGCTAAACGTTGAGAACCTGACTTCTATCGGAGAAGTAATTGCTATTTCGTCGGAGACCTGTGACCAATGAAGGTATATGCAGATTTTTAAATGTTTTTGCTTGATTTAGTTATCTGTCTATATTGTATATTTAGAATTTCACCAGTACCAGATCATGAAGGATGATGCATTTAGAAAAATAAAATCATTAATAAATAGATATGGCTTTATAACAAAGGTGGTTAAATTTAAAGAATAAACTATTAACTTTGATTAATGATGGAAAATGTACATTGCATGCACATAAATTATACTGAAATGAAGACATTGAAAAAGTTATTTTGTTTGTTTGTTTTGGGGTTTTTTAGTTGTTGTGACTTCCCATCTAGAAGTTTCAACTCATACTCAATGACGAATACCTTTTTAAAAAGTTTTTAACGCAATAAGAGCGAAATACCAGTTTCTTTTGCAATACAAAAACTTATAATTAGTTAATTGTCATCCATATCAAAATGGATCAAATATCAAGGTAATTGCCTTTAGTTCCGAAGTGAGTAATTCGTGTGTAGCGAGTTTCTCAAAATAGCTTAGGCATGCAGTGTATGCGCTTTTTATCTAGCTATTAATATTTGCCTTGATGAAACTTTCGCACAAAATGCTTTTTCGTGATTGAACATTACGTTTACAAACATATTAGTATAACCGGTCGAGAAGTCCTCAAGTCTGTCGTAGAAAGAAAGAGTAGGTCTCATACGAAATAATCCTATTCTGTTCAATTAACTTGTTACAGAGGAATTTACAAAAGTTAAATTCCACAAAGATTTTGTTATTAATAGAACTTTTAAAAAGTAATTGGACGTTCTGAAGATAGTGTGGGGGCCTAAGCCGAAGAAATGCTTAGTTGTGTTTTGCAAAATGATTTTTGGATAATCGGTTTTCATTTGTTGTAATGCAGATAGGCAGATGATGTAATTAACAATAAACAAGATTTATTTTCTTTCATAATATCATATAAGCAAATGGAGTCATTACAAGGCAACCGTACAATACAATAGACTATTTCAAATTTTGCTACTGTATAATACATGTGTGTATATCATTGCAACAGTTTGTCAATAGTAAGTGTAAGCACAAATTTACCTTAGATGTCACATCAAAGTATATGGAGCACGAATGTTAGGCATTCCACTTAAAAGACCAATTATCAACAAAAAACTATCGATGATAGGGATAACCCTCGTGACCTTGTTGTTATTTATCCCTATTGTTTTTACACAAATGATTGATGGGTCACAGAGTTTCATGGATGGTGTGCAAATTAGATTAGGATCGGGAACATTATCTATTTTGACATTTGTACGAACATTAATTCACATGCTTCTACGTTGTTTTAAATGACTTTAAAAATTCCTGTGGATAAACTATAACACTATAACAAAAGATTTCAAAAGTAACTTGATGCTCTGATTTGTCGGGACGATTCTATAATTATCTTAGTTGATTGTCTATTAGTCCGCACGATACATTAATAATCATAGACATGGCGGAAATGTTTACATAGTGTTTTATAATCTCCTCATTTTTATTTTTCTACAGGAACACAAAGGAAAGATTAAAAAAACAGAGTGCAAAATTCAAAGTTACAGTTTGAGTGTATGTGAATGACAGTGAATCATATATTTTTTTCTGCAGTGGGAAGGCATTTAAAGTTCTAAATGACATACAGTTCCTTTGATGAATTAAGCTACAAAATAAGTATCAATGTTTCATCTTTCTCCATTGAATAAAGACATAAATGAAGGAAGATTGGAACATTCACTTACCATGAAGGAATACAGACGCCCATCGCTGTCCGTCATTGACGAAACAAACAACGATGGGGGAAAATCCCTTATATTACCATCAATAACTGTGACAAATTGCGAGGATGTGCATCCACCAAGTGATGAGAATGACGAGGTGTCGTCTGTTACGTCATCAAGGAGTGGAAGTGAAACTGATTTGGCTCATTTAAAAGTGACTGCCACGAGACTACGATTAGCAACAAGAAGGTCAAGTATTGTAGAGTGGAAAGAACAATATCTTGAAAGACCTCGACGGAGATCTAAACCAGATTTTAAAGTGGATTTTGATCAAAATAAGAATGACATTTTAACAGAGGATAGGAAAGACAGAATAAATGAAGCTTTGGTGTGGATAAAAGAAGAATTGGTGAGTATATAATGAGCCAATATGTTTTATTACATACATGTGTATAATTATATGTCACTGTACAATACCCGCTCTAGGTTGATTGGAGTATATCGTTACGGTCCTCAGGTTTTGAATCTCTGTCATATCTTTTCAAATGGCACACGAAAAACACCCCCCCCCCCAAAAAAAATAAAAAACATAACCCCAACTTCCCAAAACATCGGTACTACATTAATATAAATGCTGGAAATACATAAGTAAGATTGCATGTAAGAGAGTACCAAACCTCTGAAGCTATAGGTTTGCAACAAACAGAGGAAATTGAATGAAAAGAAAGAAAAATATTTTACTGAAAAAAAAATCACAAATTCAAAATATATTGCAACTAATTAAGAAATATTGCTTAGACGTCAGTAGCTTTGTTTTTACACAATCTTTTTCTAAAAGGATGAATCAGACTGTTTGGCACTACATTGTTCAGTTTTTTAAAGTTTCGGATTTCCAACATTTCGGTTTGAGCACCACTGAAGAGACATAATTTGTCGAAATGCGCATCTGGTGCATCAAAATTGGTACCGTATATGATTTATATTATGGCCCCTGGGTCGAGGCCTCTGCTGGTGGACTGTTAGTCCCCGAGGGTCTCTACAGCCCAGTTGCTATGTACTATGTTACTAGCTTGAAAATACGGATATATATTTAATTGCAGTGGTAAAACTAGAAATTTATATCAAAATTAAGGATTATCTCCCTCAGACATAGCTCTGATCCCTCGACGTATTTGGCTACCGTCTTTGGCACTTCATTGTTCAGTTGTTGTTTTTTTTTAAGTTTTATTTTCATGTTTCGAATTTCCAACATTTCGGTTTGAGCATCACTAAAGAGACATAATTTGTCAAAATGCGCATCTGGTGCATCAAAATTGGTACCATATATGATTTATATACTGTAGTAAAAATTGCTATGAAATGGACTTTGATTTTTTCATAAAATACATTTTGAAAACTATATCAACACTATGATATCTTTTTAAGGAGGTTCTAAATTAGTGGTACTTAACTTACAGCTACACCCACGTACTGACGTCCCAATGAGTAAAACATTCGCGACATAAATCAAACAGCCATAATCTTTTTCATAATATTATTTTATAATGTGATGGCACAATATGAAACGAAACTAAAGTTTAACCTTTTTGTTTGTACTACATATTTTAAATATACATGCAGGTAGACTACCACATGCAAGCCACATTGAAACATTTTAATTTGGTAGACATATAAGCACTACTGTGTAAGTATTGATCTGTAGCACTTTCGAAGTGTCCAAAAATGAACAATTGATCCACTGACTACAGATCGCTGTTGCGCGTGTCGCTCCCATGAACCACTTGAATGATCATCACGAATTCCATCACCCGTTTCTCACTCTTTTCTGAATTTTTGGGGCTCCAAAGTGTTTGCCCCCCGCTTCGTCCTCGTATCGGTGCGACAAACATCAATACATTTTATTTCGATGTCTGAGAAATATATACTAATGATACATATAGTATACATGTACTTGTACATGCGCGAGATATCAAAATTTCGAAATCACGTGACTGCAGCGTGTAAAAATAAGATTATGTTCTGGCAGCAATTCAGAAATTCTTTTTCTAATGATGATGATCTTGATTATGAAGCCGATTTATCCTGTGGACCAGTGGACTAAAACACTAAGCTGTGCACACTGGACTAAATCACTGGCCATGAATGGGTCTAAATTTGTACCATTTCATGCACTAGCATTTGGTGGTGTCTGAAGTAGGTGAAAAAGTCCCCGCAGGATGTAAAACAAATTTCTAAACTTTTTGAAAAATCGTACATTTACGACGCCACATCTAAGGATAACCAACATTTATGCAATAGATAGCATTCATCAGAAAGCTACCCAAACATTCCTCGTCATCAAGGTAAAGCCAACATTGCCTCAAAATATTAAAAGCCACCGTGTCAAATTATACCTTCGTCATGTATAACTTAGATCTTAACTAGCGCATACATATCACTTTCTCTTCCAAATGTGTCGAAACTCAATATTTTTCCACTTCCATTTTTAATAATAATAGTAACATACATACGTAAACTATTAAGCGACTGAATGTTTTCAGTTGGATTTGCAATATATTAGCCATACTTGTCGAATTATCCCAACATAATGTTCAATCAAAAACATAATAAGAAACGATATTAAAATAATATTTTCTAGCATGCGTTTTAGTTTTCCTTTTGAAAGTTTAATACTGTACGTAAACATATATGTGTTGATTTTTATTTTGGTTTTGAAATTAATTCAAATAAAGAAATGTTATGATCATCATGGGAACAGAACCAGATACTCCTTTCTGTTTTAAGTCACTAACAATTATTGGGAGTGACAGTCTAGTGAACGATTATTGAAACATAAAGACCTCAAGTAAACAAAGACAAACACCTATCACAATATTACTAGGAAACAGGTGCGAAATCCAAGATGTTAAAAAGATAATAAATTATGTTTTGTATAGACATTACTGGGGTGCAGAGAGGTAAATCTCCGAAGTATGCAGTGGCCAGTAAAGCATGACTCTTTCTTTGCATATTGATATTCAAAATTAAAAATTCTTGCATTCCATTGCGCAGCTTTTTGTACTGAATAATCATTGAAATATCCAATTTAATTTCAAAATTTCTAGTGAACATTTTTATTATGATCAAACAAATGATGTAATAAACCAAGAACAAACAAATAACGTAATAAATCAAAATACACAGAAATGGATGGGACAACGAAATATAAACAATTAGGTTTGCAATATAAAATGGCGAAGTAACAAAGTATTAAACGTCAAATGAGCAAATAAACATGTAAACTACAAATTGATCCTAGCAAAAATACATATATGTAATATCAAGTACATGTATATTGATAATAGCCTATTTTTAGTGTATTTATTCTTATTTGCAGCAAGCGATGAGAATACAGGATCAAACATTGGCCAGAACACTTCTGTCATTACGTCAAGACATCCACCAACTTAAACTCAATCGGAGTTGTCAAGAGCACCGAGAAATGCTGGACGACGTTACGAAAGATATGGAAGAAATACAACAACTTAAAGACATAAGTGACCTTCATGTGGATACGGTGGAAAATCCACTTAAACACTTGGGGGTTACGTCATACAATTTAACTGCCAGACGATTTTCAACGTGTTGAATCAAAAAATGTTATTGTTTTGAATTAAGTATTGTTTTTCATATTCATGACGCGTATCATTGATAAGTATTTTCACAAGCTAATGAAAAGTGCATGTTGAAACAGGATACCTGCAATGACTCTTAAATGATTATTGAAAATAGCAATGAAATCCTTACGATTACAATTATAGTTCATGACCAAGTATATATATGTGACAATTAAAATTTCAACCACAGCGCTTGTTCTTAACTATCCAGCCATAGCACAAGGTTTTATACCCTTACGGGGCTTTGTGTAGCTGACCAATAACTTAAGGGATTGTTTGATACAATGTGTAACATCTATTAATTCACTGTGAACATATGATCTCGCATCAATTTGTACATCTGTGTAGGTAAATAGCAGCCATATTTTACTTTCTTGTAGAACTTGGGTCTGTTGAGGATGGATGAAATTATGAAACTAAACTAATTATGAAACTACATGTAACAATGAAATCGGTGAAATCCACTGCAGTGGTTAGAGCTATCAGAGTAGCAATTTTAATCAAACGTCCTTTAATGCTAATTCCTCGTTTGGGGAATTCCAGACAGTCGGATTCTATTCTGAGCAGTCGTAGAACAGTTCTAGAGCAGTCAGCAGAGCTTTTCTTAAGTTAACTTAGAGAGTCAGCAGAGCATCTTCGCGAGCCAAGTGTCCGATTCGCTTACTCTAATCTACCCCTGGCAGATTTAGTCGAGTTTCTAAGCCGTGCTTGACTTCCCAAGGCATCCAATCAAATTCGCCATTCATACTGATTGAGCATGACATAAAAACCAAAGTAGAATCATTAAGATCAGAAAGGCAAGTTTTAATACGCGATTTACGCCCGAAAGATAAAGGTGATATAAGCTCACAACAAGTATGTACACCTAAATAAAAAAAAAAAAACAACAAACACAACAAACAATTGTCCACTCGAGTGTTTACGTCAAGAGCGATAACTCGCATCGTCCGTTAGATGGCAATTCAGTCGCGACTAAATCAGCCAAGGGGTAGATTAGAGTAAGCGAATCGGACACTTGGCTCGCGAAGATGTCAGCAGAGCTGTTCTAACTTAACTTACAGCGGTCATTAGAACTGCTCTACGACCGTTTTAAGAGATGTATGTCGATTCAATATATCACAGTGAACTAGAAATAAAAGACACTACAGAGTAATGCATATCTGCTTCGTACTTCAGTTAAATATTTTATTGACCATAGACATTAACGACAAACTAGCTTCTCAACTTTATGATAAACGGAACGATTTCAGCTTCTCCATCGTCAACTTCTCATATTTATGTAGCAGCATTCCATCATCACCTTTAATGGTGTTTATGTCTCTCAACTTATTCGATACGCATGAGCTTGATCTGCGTAGAATCAGTATTTGAATCGAGGCAGGCTATGTGCAAACAACTATCTGTTGCAGAAGTATTAACAGTCACGTTTAAAGTCAGTATTTCGCAAATACTATGTTCGTAATAACGATCTAGTTTGCCCATACAACCTGTCATTTGGGCCAAATGCTATCTGACGTGTTTCATAGCAATTGTTAGGCCTTTCTTTAAGTATGCACAGATTTTTGACTAAGGATTAATAAAGACAATGGCCTCACGGCAAGTCGACAGGGGATGCTTACTCCTCCTAGGCACTTGATCCCACGTCTGGTGTATCCAGGGATTCGTGTGTGTCCAAATCTTGCTTTGTATTATGTTTGAGACTCACGAGATTTATGTTCGCCTTTCCACAAGGGTCTATGTCTGAATCCTAGAGGTCACTAGACACTGCTCTTTTGGGAATTCCTCAAAAAACAAAAATTAAAGCGGTGACCAATTCATGAGAGGTCAAAATAAGTGTAAATCAATGCCTTTTTAGCACTTCTCTGATTATATGTGCCCTTTGGGCAACTGGTGCACACATTATCATGTGCATGCGTGCCTGCGTATTAGAGTATGTGAATGGAACGTGTCGTAGTACAGCGCCGCCTCAAAAATATCTGCGGAAAAAACAAACTGGTGGAGTGTTTTTTAGAAATCTAATCAAAGAAATTATAGTTACATGTCCTTATAAATCCTCCGATTGTTTACGAAAGTTGAGTTATCGCACGTGTACTAGTCACATGACCAATTACCTTACCAAATGACATATCAGTGTTGTCGTCTGCTCTTTTTATCAACCGGTGTTTACAAGATGGCTCATGAGTCAAAAGAAATTACCGATGAACTCAAACAACCGATCGTAGATTTAAAACGTCAGGGACACAGAAATTGTGACATTCAGAGAACCTTAAAAATATCAGAATCAAGTTGACAACAATCAGTCAATTTGGAAAAGGTTTAACACGAAAGGAAATGTTGGACACATGCCTCAATCCGGAAGATTCCGAAAAAAATACGAAATGGGCAGAGAGTAGACTTTTGCGGCTTGTGACAAAAAACCATGAGAGACCATAACGAGATATTATGAACGATTATAATGAGGGAGGGATAGAACAATGTACAAGTTCACCATAAGACTGTCCGGAGGATTCTACATAAAAATAAGGTATTCAGACGTGTTATTCGTAAGAAAATGGTAATGAGGGAGGACAACAGAAAGAAGCAACTTTCGTGGTGCTTTAAGAGGAAAAAATGGACAGTTCACAATGAATGGAAGCAGGTCAATTTTAATGATGAATCCCAGATTGTAACTGAAAAACAAGCATTCTAAGAGTATTGCATAAGCAATAACATGTCCCCTACCGGCACCACCATTAATTGACGGATGTTATAAATGAGAGAGTGCAATGCTGTGTGACCTGACCTTGAACTAAACTGACATAGGCATGCCAATACCATATTTAATTAGTTTGATGTTTCGTTGTTCATACAGTTAAAACATATTTGGGATTTTTTTTTAAAAAAGTCTTATTGGGAAGAATTTTATATTAACTTCATTTCATAAGCATGGAGGTTATATCCTGTGGGACTTCAATTTATAAACATGAAGCTTTGATATGTATATATCCTAGATATGTCACACAGTAAAAAACCAGCCCGAGTAGCTTAATTAATGTGTTCTGTATATATAATTATATAACTTAAATAATCGTGCAAATGGAACACCAACAACACATCGAAAGGGTCTACAACATCCAAGTCTGCATTTTAAATATTGAAAATACACCCTTAATTCCGAAATGTCACCCACAAATTTTGATTCGAATCGATAGCTGTACTTAATCGTGAAACAACAGAACAAAATTCGAAACTGTGACGACTCACTTACCTGGATCTGTTTAAATAATTGTGCATATGCAACACAAAACAAAACACCAATAGGACATTCATAGGCCTATCTGCATTTATTTACTTGTAATGGACTATAAATCAATTCTAGACCATGTTTGCGATACATTGTAGGAATGCGGTAAATCGAGTAACGCCACGTGCCAACCGATCAGACTTCACTCGCTGACAAAAGAAATACTTGCGTTGTAATTCATATATATACACATGAATGTGTTCCGTTACGATAAGAGTTTAAAATGTACATCAATGAAGTAATTACATACGAACTCAGCGGGCGAGTTTTGTGAATTGCATCAATTTAGAGTCCTAATTTACAGCCTTCCCATCAAAGCCATGAATATTGAAATGTGAGAATATAAAAATTTACTTCTTTCACATCTGCCCACCAAACGTTATAAAATTCGATCTTGATCTGTAGTTTCACACTCTGAAACTACCATGCAATTTTCAAATGAATCCTCACAAACATTTAGAAAAAAAATTCCGGAAAACCAATGGGACAGAGGGGGGACAACCGGACTAAAAAATAAGAAAACAAAAGCCCCCCCCGGTTGCAAACCGGTAGAGGACTAATAATCCTGTTTACGTGTGGCGGTTCGCGAATGAAGCCTACCGTCCGGAATGCAACACCCCACCCACCCCCACCCCCCACCCCATCCAGCGGAAAGTGACATGGCATGTTGTTGGGACTTTATGTACGGTAAATGGTAATATAAATGCTGTGAAATATCAAGAAATTCAAGAAAACAATCTCTGGCCCGTTATACATGTACATGTAGCCCATCATTTTCACCTCACCGGTTTCAAGACTATAATGCATTGATCTGTACATCGCGCACGAAACGGAGCAACAATATCAACTGCATGACCTGGTCTGCACAGGCACCAGATTTGAACATTTTTAAAATGTTTGGTTTCGATTTACAAGAGATTTCAAAAGACAGTCCAAAACATCAACACCCCAGATGAACTTTTTAATGTAACATTTCCTACTAGCTATAGTATGTTCAGAACCTGTATAATTCGTTAAGGTATTATAGTCATTAGATCCAAAGGTTGCTTGACAAAGTATTAAAGTTAAGTTTTTATATCCTATTATTACATGTATATCTATTTCAGCCTCAAACTTCCGAAACGAAATTGTTTACAACATCCGCCTATTTGTTTTTCCGCTAATACTTTTAAGTCGGGTACTAAAGTCGACATCTAAATCAACAAATGACATAAGCTATATACTAGCTTTTTACCGACTTGCACATATTTTGGCGTAAGGGGTCATTACGTGGGAGGAGAAACCGGAGTACCGGAGGAAACCCACGTGTCCGAGTGGGCGATGTACCCGACTTAAAAGTATTAGCGAAAAACAAATAGGCGGATGTTGTAAACAATTTCGTTTCGGAAGTTGAGGCTGAAATAGATATACATGTAATAATAGGATATAAAAACTTAACTTAATACTTTGTCAAGCAACCTTTGGATCTAATGACTATAATACCTTAACGAATTATACAGGTTCTGAACATACTATACTAGTAGAAATGTTACATTAAAAAGTTCATTCTGGGTGTTGATGTTTTGGACTGTCTTTTGAAATCTCTTGTAAATCGAAACCAAACATTTTAAAAAATGTTTCAAAATCTGGTGCCTGTGCAGACAGGTCATCGAGTTGATATTGTTGCTCCGTTTCGTGCGCGATGTACAGATCAATGCATTATAGTCTTGAAACCGGTGAGGTGAAAATGATGGGCTACATGTACATGTATAACGGGCAGAGATGTTTTTTTGAATTTCTTGATATTTCACAGCATTATATTACCATTACCGTACATAAAGTCCAACAACATGCCATGTCACTTTCCGCTGGATGGGGTGGGGGGGGTGGGGGTGGGTGGGTGTTGCATTCCGACGGTAGGCTTCATTCCGCGAAACCGCCCACACGTAAACAGGATTATTAGTCCCCTACCGGTTTGCAACCGGAGGGGGCTTTAGTTTTCTTATTTGTCAGTCCGTCTGTCCCACTCGTCCCATTGGTTTTCCGGACTTTTTTTTCTAAATGTTTGTGAGGATTTATTTGAAAATTGCATGGTAGTTCAGAGTGTGAAACTACAGATCAGAATCGAATTTTATAACGTTTGGTGGGCAGATGTGAAAGAAGTAAATTTTTATATTCTCACATTTCATATATTCATCGGCTTTGATGGGAAGGCTGTAAAATTAGGACCTCTAAATTTGCAATTCACAAAACTCGCCCGCTGAGTTCGTATGTAATTACTTCATTGATGTAACATTTTAAACTCTTCATCGTAACGGAAACACATTCATGTGTATATATATGAATTACAACGCAAGTATTTCTTTTGTCAGCGAGTGAAGTCTGATCGGTTGGCACGTGGCGTTACTCGATTTACCGCATTCCTACAATGTATCGCAAACATGGTCTAGAATTGATTTATAGTCCATTACAAGTAAATAAAATGCAGATAGGCCTATGAATGTCCTATTGGTGTTTTGTTTTGTGTTGCATAGCACAATTATTCAAACAGATCAGGTAAGTGAGTAGTCGTCACAGTTTCGAATTTGTTCTGTTGTTTCCACGATTAAGTACAGCTATCGATTCGAATCAAAATTTAGTGGGTGACATTTCGGAATTAAGGGTGTATTTTCAATATTTAAAATGCAGACTTGGATGTTGTAGACCCTTTCGATGTGTGTTGGTGTTCCATTTGCACGATTATTAAAGTTATATAATTATATCATACAGAACACATTCAAATTAGCTACGTCGGCGGTCTGAGTTTTTACTGTGTGACATATCTAGAGATATATACATATCAAAGCTTCATGTTTATAAATTGAAGTCCACAGGATATAACCTCCATGCTTATGAAATGAAGTTAATATAAAATTCTTCCCAATAAGACTTTTTTTAAAAAAAATCCCCAAATATGTTTTAACTGTATGAACAACGAAACATAAACTAATTAAATATGGTATTGGCATGCCTATGTCAGTTTAGTTCAAGGTCAGGTCACACAGCATTGCACTCTCTCATTATAACATCCGTCAATAATGTGGGTGCCGGTAGGGACATGTTATTGCTTATGCAATACTCTTAGAATGCTTGTTTTTCAGTTACAACTGGGATTCATCATTAAAATTGACCTGGCTTCCATTCATTGTGAACTGTCCATTTTTTCTCTCTAAAGCACCACGAAAGTTGCTTCTTTCTGTTGTCCTCCCTCATTACCATTTTCTTACGAGATAACACGTCTGAATACCTTATTTTTATGTAGAATCCTCCGGACAGTCTTATGGTGAACTTGTACATTGTTCTATCCTCCCTCATTATAATCGTTCTAATATCTCGTTATGGGTCTCTCATGGTTTTTTTGCACAAGCCGCAAAGTCTACTCTCTGCCCGTTTCGTATTTTTTTCGAATCTTTCGGATTGAGCATGGGTCCAACATTCCCTTTCGTGTTAACCTTTTCCAAATTGACTGATTGTTTCAACTTGATTCTGATATTTTTTAAGGTTCTCTGAATGTCACAATTTCTGTGTCCCTGACGTTTTAAATCTACGATCGGTTGTTTGAGTTCATCGGTAATTTCTTTTGACTCATGAGCCATCTTGTAACACAGGTTGATAAAAAGAGCAGACGACAACACTGATATCATTTTGTAAGGAATGGTCATGTGACTAGTACACGTGCGATAACTCAACTTTGCTAAAAATCGGAGGATTTATAAGGACATGTAAGTATAATTTCTTTGATTAGATTTCTAAAAAAACACTCCACCAGTTTGTTTTTTCCGCAGGATATTTTTGAGGCGGCCTGTACTAGGCACGTTCCATTCACATACTCAATACCGACACGCATGCACATGATAATGTGTGCACCAGTTGCCCAAAGGGCACATATAATCAGAGAAGTGCTAAAAAAGGCATTGATTATCACTTATTTTGACCTCTCATGAATTGGTCACCGCTTTAATTTTTGTTTTTTGAGGAATTCCCAAAAGAGCAGTGTTAGTACCTCTAGGATTCCGACATAGACCCTTGTGGAAAGGCGAACATAAATTCGTGATCTCAGTAACACTAAACAAATGCAATTATGACACAACGTAAATCCTCGAACACCAACGTATCAATGCCTGAAATCTCCCGC